>JAUJYS010000422.1:0-23552 GCA_033995665.1 Melogona broelemanni
TGCAATTTTGCATTTTTTGCAATTCACGTGCTGCTGCAATTTGCGCGCTTCAGCTGCATTCGCCGCGATTATTCGCCAAGTGAAATACTAGCTTTACTGTGATCGATTCGCACCAGCAAGCCGCGCTCTGTTTATTCAGCACTTTGTATGCAATTTGTTTATCGCTGGCATTTGGTCACTGCGGTATGTCCAACTCGTTATTGCACATAAATTGAATGTCGAACGAGTAGCGTCCCTGAATAATTTTCGCCGAAAAAATAATTTCTTCGTATTCTACCGTCCTTGTAGTTAGTTTCTGTTAAGAAGCATTTGCAGCACTTCAGATAAGTGCATTATTAGAAACAATAAAAATTAAAAAAGGTTAATTGTATGTGATACGAATCTCTTTGTGAAAAAAATCCCTAATCATCTCATTCTGCATTTTTCTTATTTTTTTTTTATTTTGATTTACTATATCAAAACATTTATTGAACAGGTATTTTAGTAATAAAGTACCCGTACCGATACCAGTAAGTATCCACTTACTAAGCTAACCAGTCTTAGAAAGTTAAGGGGTAGCCCTTAACTTTCCTCCTGGTTCACCGACTTGTAAACGGCTTTCCATTTAGGGACATTTTTCTTGATCAAAAATTATTCGTGGAGAATTATATACGGTCAAGACTACGAGACGATACAAATTACTGGTGCTGGGATTCACAGATTGTTTGTTGTCTTTGTTGTCTGACAAAATCTGGTAGTAAGTGTAGTTCACATACTCTTCACAGTGACAGTGGCGCTGCGATGCGTAATACAAATTGAATGCGAATCGCTGAGCCACTGACCCTGTGGGAAAATATGTGAACTACACTTACAACCTGTGAATCCCAGCATGGGTGTATAACTGTATAGCGTGTTTTTTTCTGGATATGTGCTTCTAAAGCACGAATACAACCAGAAATCGCATCCGATTAGAAAACTACGTTTCTCGAAAAATGTCTTTGCCAGCAAAACTGCGTTACCGCAGCCGAATGACCAGAGAAGACTCGATCAGCACAGCGATATATTGAATAGTTCGGATGCGTTGACCACTATCTGAAATCATATTCTATAGAAATGCTAACGTGAATGGACAACTGTTCACTACATTTTTTGTCGATTATAATATTGTCCGTTATAGAAGATCGCGCGATGGATGTTGTAGAGAAGAAAACCGCGTAACCGACCTTTCTCCTCTAACTCAGAAATTGTAATTTCATTTCAATTACAGATTGAAAGGTGGAGGTTATATAGCTAACGGCCTGTGAGGAAATCCATTTTTGAGGAAAGGCCGTCTCGCTCAGGAAATTCTGTATTGAAAAGAATGAAATAATCATTTTAAATGCGCTACCGGTCACTATTTGGAGAAAAAATAGCCAAAGATAGCGTGAATCGCCTAACGTATATTATGACTTCAAACTAGCCTTACGAAATAGAACAACGTCTTCGGGAATCCGTAGAAGAAAAAAAAAGCCGAAGCAAAGCCGAGTGAAAAAAAATCATAGAAGTCTTGCGATCATACAGCTTCGTTTAGCGCGATAGTTCAAACGACGATGACAATGTACAAGTTTTTTTTTTCCAAATAAATAAATTTTAAAAAGTTAAAAAAATATATTCGTAATTGTTGATTTTTGATTTGGCGTAACATTTACGCATATAGAATGAGAATCGGAGATTTTTTCTCTTTAGTTTCAGTTTAGTTTCCATTTGTGACCAGAGGAAATAGGGATGACAAATAAAAGCTTCTTTTTTTTTCCTTTTTCTTTTTTTCCGGATGACTGTAGTGAAAGCACTACAGGAGGTTATTGTACCCCTCGTGTCGCTGTAGCAATGTGTGAGGGGCACATTCCAGTACCACAGGGTCGAATAAACGAAAGCCAGCGCCGGGAATCGAACCCGGGACCACCCGCTTAGTAGACTGTGGCCATATCCAATGAGCCACGGGGGTCAGCATTTACTGCTTCGAATTTTTTGTGAGCATCTGATTCTGTTATCTAAAACTGAAAACTCGGTTTACAAAGCTTATTTGGTAACGCGAATTAAAGATAACTGTGATTCGAGTTTCCCGATGTAGCCGCTAAGTGGCGCCACGTGGCCGTCTATACCACTGCCGACGCAGTGCCACGGTCTGTCTGCCCTCGCTCGCGAACCTAGCGTTAAAAATCCCTCTTGGCCTATAACCAAGATCAATAATCATATTAAGATACGCCGTTCGCTTCTATGCGGGCGGGGGGGACGCCGAGCTCAGAGTTCAATTATCGAGCATAATATCATTTGAACAGACAAGACCAGTAACTGATAGGTGAGGCGGGGGTGGGCGGTGAGGCGACTGCAAGGTGGCGGTGTGGGTTGATAATGTCTCTCTCCATTTCGTAAGAGGGTGGGTGGGTGAGCGATGGGTACGAATTTTCGGTGTAGGCATATATTTTGCCAGCTTGGATATTTGCATAATACAAGGACGAAGTCTGCCGCACCACGCTGGCTTGTTCGGATCGGTTCCAACACGTGCCGAGATTGTGGATTCTAAATGGAATCGACAGATTCCTGACGTCATCCATGCGTCTTCGGGTTCATTGAACGTCCGCCGGTGGCAGCACCTATACGAGTGTACGGAACGGATATTTTCCGTTCCTAGGAACGGGATCCTTTTCTGAGTAACTTCAGAACGTCAAGGTTTAAAGGTAGTTAGGTAGGAAGAAACGCTTGGAACGGTGTAGTTCCTTTTTTCAGGCACTGGAATTGTCGTTCCTTTTACTGTGTGCAGAACATCGAAATAATTTATATTTAAATATGAAATTTTCTATATGAAAAAATATATATGAAAATTTGAGTTCTTTTGAATTTGTGCAGGGACTGGAACTGAAAAGGGGGTCCTTTTTTCGTTAGGAGAAATGGGAACTGGAACTGGTCCTTTTTGTTAGAAACGAACTCAGCACTGGGCTTTGCGTACAATGGTGTAAGGAAATATTAAATTCAAAATGTGAACTTTTCGTCAATTAAACTGTGAATAAACCCATTATCAAATTGTGATACGAAAAGTATGATTATTCAATGAAAATTACATTTTATGCGTTTTTTTCTTCATTTTTATGAATTTTAACCGAAAATTATGTGTTATTAAATGATAACGTGATACAATTTTAATTAATATATGGCTAGGTGGCCTGTATTGGGAAGCGTGAGACGCGGCGTTAAAGATGAAACACCCCCGTAACACTGCAAACACGCATAGCACCTTGCAATGAGTGATTGCCTGTGTACGGGGCAACGTAATGAGATAATCGAAATATGCGTATTCGAACAGCGTTTAACCATAAATCAAGTTAGTTATTAGTGCGTTTGCAAAAAAATTAAAATAGTAAAATGTAGTTGAATGTAAAATGGTGAATGGGGACAGTCAAACGTCCATAAATCCGTTGATGATTAAAATGGCAATTCTGAATTTTTTATTTTTTTATATTTAAAATGGCAATGAAAATATCAGTAAAAAGTGATTTTACTGTTCAGGTCTACATCTGTATTTCTTCTTTACTTGGAATACCGGCCAGACATTTCCTTTCAACTGATCTGGCAACTACGCAAGTGTCTATCCGTTAACAACCAGACTCAATAAACAAGAACGATCGATTCCCAGAAATATTTTATTTTGCCATTCGAAGAAATTGAAACTCGAAATGCAGGCCACTCTAAGGCCGGTTCACTGATTGTGGTAGTGCGTGATTTGAAAGAATCCATAACTCTTACGCTGCAGTATGTATAATTAGCCGCGGAAGATCCTGTTGTCAGCCGTCCCCCGTCCCTCCTCTACAGGAGACCTTTTGCTAAGCCACGCGTGCGAACGTCAGTTATATTCTGCGAAGACAACGCTCATCCCTCACACGGCGTATGGCCAGCGGCGACGTGGAAGACCTTATCAACTGGTCTCTGTCCGTTGGAGGGACACACGCGTGTGGTGGACCGAGTCACGTGACGCCAGCGCAGCCGTTAAACTCACGGCAAACTCAATGAACCTGATCGTAACAATTAAAAAACACTTCCCATGCGATCTGTGTACGTGCGGCCGAAAAACATTCCCCCTCGCTATCCAATGGCCGGGCGATTAAGACAAGCCAGAGAGCGCAGAGGTATTTCTGCGGGATGATATTTTCCAATGAGTATTAGTTGGCAGAAAAGAAATGGTGTGAAATGAGATGATTTATGGTAGAGGATTGGCGAGTAATCTCGTTAAGGTTACAGAATGCCGTTGTCCAGGGTATTTTTGATTCTGTTTATCTACTTCCTTGGCGAGGATGCATTTTAACAATCGCAAAAATACGGATACATTTTTGATCAAAGTGGATAAAAGGCGCACTGGCAATATAAGCAAAGTTTGATTTAGCAAAAAAATTGTCATTGAAAATGTACAACTTGCGATATTCAATTTCTTTACTTCTTTTGCCACTTGGTGATTACCATGTCAAAATGTTATCACTGTCAAAAACCATATAGCAAAAATTTTGAATTTAAATAATAATAAATGTTAAATTATTAATACAGTTGTCAAATGCTGGATTAGTAAAAAACTTGTTTCATGGTTATTAATAATTGAGAACCCCGAATATGTTATTTGCTAAATTTTGTATTGACTGTGCGCTTCAAAAAGTAACTACTTAATTTCAAAACCGCACACTTAAGACGTTTTAAAGATTCTGTAAGCATGTTATTATCCAATAACCATTACCTTTTTGTTGATAAGATAGATAAGCGTGACCCGATGTACGTCTAGGTGAGAGGGGGGAACTATAAAAATAATAAGATGCATTTTCAAAGTGTGTTTAGTACGGCGTAGATGCGTTTGGGAGTGGACTATTTGGACAACGCGTGGTCTTGTTTTTGTTGGTACATTGTGGTATGATGGTACATGGTGGCGGTAGTGCTGGTGTGTGGAGGCAGGTAGGCAAGCAAGAAAAAGCTAGGCAAGAATCATCAATCACGTGTGTTGACGCCCAGCCGGCAGCGACGCCCTGCGGCGAGGCACGGCCGCTCGTTCACCATTCCCTATATCGCCGCGTGTGGATGTGTGCGCGCTCACATCCCCCAAGGCTGTCACGTGCCCAACACACAACTCCCGCCTGCGCGCATAGCTTGTTCTGTCTCCGTGCGCTCGCCGAACGACAGAGCGACCAACACCGCATACAACTTGGTCAGCTAGCCGGTCTCCGTAGAGAGCGAGGAGAGAGAGAGCGAGAGGCCACGACTTCAGCGACCCTCTCAAACCAAAAGCTTTGGCCACACAGTCTCCATCCTCGTTGTCAGTCAGTCAGTACCTACGCAACAGCCGACTGAGGTAGAGCTGAACTAGAGAGACTGTAAGAGAGCGCCCCCTCGTTGGAAAGCTCGCCACGCAGACATACTGTACAGAGTGCCATGACAACGCTCGTTCGAATCGCGCACCAACCTCGAGTACAAATGGCGTCCAATCTCTCCGTGGCCACCACGAGTTGTTCATCGCCACCGCGTGCTCACTGATCGAGCGACTCTTCCTGGCGTCTCTCGGGCGGTGTAGTGCGGTGCGCGTATGTGTGCCGAGCCAGCATCAGCCAATCGCGCGCGCGTAGGCGTAACCGGATGAGCACGTGTCCGTCCGTCAGCCTCTGAAGCACCAATGAGCGTTCGGCATCTGGTGCGCGCCGCGCTCGCCACCGTCGCCGCGGCGCTCCACGTTGGACCGGCCAGTTGAGCGCGCATGCGTTCGAACGTGAGCGCAGCCTGGCCTCGCTTTGCAAGTCAGATCGAGCAATTACTCGGCAATCCATGGCTACTACGCCGTCGATCCCATACATCGCCACAAGTATAGTGTCTTCCAGTAGCAGCAGCACGTCAGACGCCAACAGTATGCAGGTAGCCACGTCGCAGGCCGGGTACTCGAGTCGCGACCAAGAGCTCAAGTACATGCCGCCCCAGCATCAAGGGCCCAACGGCCATCAGCTTGGCCACAACCCGTGGGGCAGTCTCCCGCATGGCGACCACGGCCACTGGGCCAGCGGCATGGCCGGATCGGTGCTTCACGCTCAGGATATTAAACCGCCGCCGCAGAGTGACATGCACCCCGGGACGTTGCACCATCGGCCGCCGCCGCCCCAACACATGGCGCCGCACCATCACAGTGGCTGGCACACGCCTGTCTCGGCCAACCATCACCACCACCTTCCGATGGCCGCCAACGGTTCGTCCCCGCTCCAGCACTATAACACCATGAACGGCATGCTGGGTCCACCGGGTGTCGGCGGTGGCGGCGGCGGGGGTGGCGGGCCACCGCACATGCACCCTTCGCTGCGGGACATGCACAACGAGTCGCCCAACAACACGGACCATCACGAGAGCGGTGAGGACGACACGCCGACCTCCGACGACCTGGAACAGTTCGCGAAACAGTTCAAACAGCGCCGGATTAAGTTGGGCTTCACACAGGCCGACGTGGGCTTGGCGCTGGGCACCCTGTACGGCAACGTCTTCAGTCAGACCACCATCTGTCGTTTCGAGGCGCTGCAGCTAAGTTTCAAGAATATGTGCAAGCTGAAACCTTTGCTCCAGAAGTGGCTGGAGGAGGCCGATTCCACCACCGGTTCGCCCACCAGCATCGACAAGATCGCCGCGCAGGGACGCAAGCGCAAGAAACGGACCAGCATCGAGGTGACCGTCAAGGGGGCGCTGGAGAACCACTTCCACAAGCAGCCCAAACCGTCGGCCCAGGAGATCACCTCGCTAGCGGATAGTTTACAATTGGAGAAGGAGGTGGTCCGAGTGTGGTTCTGCAACCGGCGCCAGAAGGAGAAACGCATGACACCACCAGGTACTCTTAACCCTAATCATAATGGCGATCTTGGCTTAATGCACCACGGAGGAGGTGGCGACCTAGACGACGACGGACTCGGCGGCGGAAGTTGCGGATTGGGCGGCGGCAGCGTGGTGATGCACGGTGGCGGAGGAGGAGGAGGAGGCGGGGGTGGTAACGGTGGTGGCTTGGCATCGCAGGGACACGGGGACCACCTTTCCATGAACGGTGGCAGCCCCAACCACGGTGGGCATGCCCACCACCACCACGCCATGCATTTGCACATGACGCACCACTCTAGTAATAATAATAATAATAATAATACCTCGCATCACCACCACCACCACCACCACTCCCATCAAACGCATAGCCACAGTCCGTCGATGCTCTCGCCTCCTCCTAGTTTGATGTCGGCTCACTCCATGGTCCAATCCCTTGCGGCTCACTGACTCTAGTTGTCTTGTCTCCCTCACACCAAACCCCACCTCACCACCACCACCCAAAAAATCCACCCGGCTGACGAACAAACTTTCGTACATATGTAGAACTCATCAAAACTCTCAAACTCAGATTACTTGTTTCTCTCGCTCGCGCGCACGCGTACGTTGTTTTTCGAAACTATTACCGATCTGTCTTATTTTGTGTGTGCGTGTGCGTGGTCAAAAGTGTACATACCAGTTGAGTTGACATCGTAGTTTTTTGTTTGTTTTTTTTTTTTGCCGAAAAATGAGAGGAATGGGGTTCATCCCGTGTGTACATAGTATAAATATCGAGAGAAATCGGTGGTAACCCCCCGCGTGGCCGTTTTTTTTTAATGGTGGGAGACGAGGCAGAAAATATATAAGAATGGCTCCTGTAAAAATATGTAAAGAGACAAATATAAATATATATAAATATATAGACGGTGTTCGGCAGGTCACCACATCGAGTGACTTATTTATGGCGAAGAACGAGTAACTCGGTTCGCTCAAACACGTCTCTCTTAATCGTCACTAAGTTATACGGACAAAGATTGTATTCCGGTTCTTTTACTTTTTGAACGCGCCTTGTCTCTCCCCCCATCTCGCTTCCAAGACCGAATTCCATTATTTTGAGCAAAAATTGAGAAACGTGCGCGAGTTTATTCTTCGTTAAAAAAAAAAAAAAATCGGTTCTAACTGTAAACAGACTCTGAATGTCCTCGTGATTACAGAACATTTGTTTTCGCTCGCTATCGTCTTCAAAGAAATAGTTTGAGGCGCCTCGCAGAATTTTTCGAAGAGGGCCCACTCAATCCGGCTGTCAACGATGATGTGTTGAGTGGGGAGAATCGCGGGATATTTGTGAATGTTTGTTTCGTTAGCTCTCGTATTTTTTTTATATTTCTATTTTTTTCGCTCCAACCAAGAATGCACCAAGTATACAGAAACAAAAAATAGTTAGACCATGTGCGCGCGCGGCCCTATCGTAAAGGGCACCGGCCCTTTGACGCGGTTGTAATCCCGGTATCCCAAAGTGAAAAGTTCAATCGATGTACAAAAAAGTTGGGGGTGGCGCGCATACATGCACACACACACACACACACATACACCCGAGTGATTGTTCCAACGTGCTCCTGTGACGAAAACAAATTTCAGGGAAGAAATCAGTTTTTTCTGGTGTCAACGGCTCAGACGGACAGTGCAGTCCCCACGATCGACTTAATGATCCGAAAAAAACATTTCATTGATCTAACTGGTCAGTGAGACTCGCGTGATTCGATTAGTTTTTTACGAGCAGCTGTGAGCGGTTGTTCCACCCCGTGCGAATTATACAAAAATCACACCCCAGTCAAAGTCAGTGCGCATGATTTATTGATGTGGCATCGTAAAATTTTCGGTTTGAATATTGTATTGGCTTGCGGGATCGAGTCATTGGTCTGGTTCATTACAATAACTAATGGCTCGGTAGTGTTGATGCCTGGTAAATTTACTGAAGGCTGATAGTAATGTTTTTTTTTTATTAGTGAGTGGTCTGCCAACTCAAATTTAATTTTGGAATGAAACTCGACATGGAAAAACTGAATATTTTTTAATACAAACCTTTAATGTACGTTTAAATAGAAGGTGCTGGTTTGTGTCCGGATAAATTAACATCAAAATATTAGTCTAGTTTCTCTTTCGTTGTGAGCTGTCGCAGACAAAATTTTAATACCAAAAGCAGATCATTTTGTTATAAATTTCGTTGTTTAACGCTCAAATCATTTTTTTTTTTAACTGAAACGTTTTTCAATGCCTATGGGCCTATCGCAAAATCAACACCGATAATTGTATGACTCAATACAAGATCCCTTTTGCCCACACAATATTCGATTATGTGTTCTGATTTTTTTAGTTTTGTCTTCTTCATATTGAATGCATTTAAATATTATGTCTGGCTGGACTACGAGATCAGAAACGCATAATTTCAACACTTTGTCTTTTGGTAGAAAACTGTTCAGGCGCGGGTTTAACAATACGAAAGTCTATATTATACACGATCACACACTCGCGGTAAATAGACACGTAAAAACACACAACATTCATTCAAGTACACCCTCAATCACCGAACACAACTTTTCACGTCGCAGTGTCGTGCAGAAGAAAAAAAAAACTAGTCTTTTAATCTTATATGATAATAATAGTTATTATGACAGTGGTTATTTTCGTATAGTGTATACATGGTTTTTATTTACGTCAATCGCATTGACTTGTTGACATTGGCAAATATATGTTGGATATAATTTCTCCACGAGTATTTGTTTTTTTTTTAAGTGTTTCTTTTTTTCCTCCTTATCACCCATATCCAATTCTTTTTCGCCATGCACTAGGTGCACCGTAAAATTAACACGGCCCGTGTTTTTTAACACCTTTTACATTTATTATTATTATGATTATTATTATTATAATATATATATATGAATATATACGTAACACCGATTATATAGTTATCGCGAGCTCAGAAAAATGAATTTAGTATTTTTATTTCGATTTTATCCGTAAGCTTATTTTTTGTTAGATACGCGTCTTCCTGGTAACTAGTTTAATCTTCTATTAATTATTTCACGTATATTAGTAGAGATTTTACAGACTTCGGGAAGTCTGATCGTATTTTGCATAGGAAGCGTGGTGAATTAAATGCCCGGTTATAAGAGTCATTTTATTGAGTATTTTTTAATCTATAGCTCTCGCCAATTTATTTTGTTGAATTTTTTTAATTTAAGAAAACCAATCATTCCACATTCAAGACACCCAATCAATTCACATAACTATAGACCCACGCAAACTCACCCAATGAACCCGCACTTACATCAAATTGTAAATCGTAACTTATTCTCCGCATGTACTGCGCCTTAGAACTTATTAGGCGCACCAAATGTGACAACATTCGAAATTTTTACGTAAATTTACGTTTCATTTCCATGTAACAAAAATTGAAATCGCCCCTATATTTTATTATGGTTTTATTTTCAAATTTGTATATGGGCTACATTGATGTATTTTACTAAATTGATTATTTTATTTTTTCAAAGTACTCCAAGCACACGCTTAATACAACAGGCTTTCAAGCAACACAATATTTTTATCCGCATGTTAAAACATCATGATTTTTTAAACTTCGAATAATTTAGTGGTTAGATCTTGACCTGTAAAATGTTGTCAGTGCGGTTATGCCTGAAATGTTCCACGTAATTTACATCCGGACATGAATTTATTTGCATAATGCACCAATATGCAAAGCTGGTTTTGTCGAAATTCCGAATGGCTAATTGGTACCGTTGTTCTAGGCCACGATTTTTTTTTATTATTTTTTTTTCAATTCATTTATCCACACTGCACCTCAAATTACATCGATATTCGAACTTAGGTAATTATTTTCAAGTTGATACACACAAATACACACGCCTGTTTTAATTTTTAGAAGTCGAACAAAAATGACACTACGTTAATTTAGCTGCTCAAACACGCATCACCGCTGTTCTGGAAATCTCGAATTATTTTTTGCATCAATCCTCTATTTTCAATATCGTATAGAAACGTTTTTTTATGGAATAAGCCCATTTTAATTTCGCTGAAAAAAGTCATGTGTGCTTGATATAATTTAAATTATAATTGACTTTAGCGTTTGTTCGTTAAAAATATACAATTATTGACTAATTTCTGATATTACAGCCAAATTTTTTAAGATGCCTTGACCCATTTACATAATGTTTAATCCAAATGATCTCATAAATTGAAACAGTTGAACTGATTATTAAATACCAGTTCAATACAATCTGATCTCGCGTCGTTTAACAAGAACTCTAGCATAATTCTATTAGCTCCTTTTTGATGGCTACGCATTTTGCGCGATCACATTTTCCTGGAAACAGTCAAACTGGTGTTCACTTTGGGCCGCATGTACGCTGTGTTTGCAATTAGATCACCACTCACGCCGTGTGACGTCTTTTAAACGTGACTATTGATTGATACAGAATAGTGGCACAAAAAAAAATTCGATTTCTTTAAAGAGACGCATCAATGCCAATCAGCTCAACCATGTGAACGCGCATTTTTTTTTTGTGTGTTCTTGTGACTCCACCTTAAAATCAATGACTGACTCTCGATGCAGCGACTGTGTGCACACGAGACACATCACTGCGTAGTTCATTTGATTCAGTTGCCAAATGTATCGCCATGCAAAAATATACGAGATTTCCATGACAATAGCGGTGAATTTACGGGCAAACTGCGAACGCATAGAAATGTTTATTGTGATATGATTCGCCAGGCTTGATTTTCATAATTTATATTGCTTCAATTCGCAACCGTAGTTCACAAAATGCACACACGAAACCCCTTTAAACTACCCCCAACCCTCGATGCACGGGCAAGTTCAGCCCAACCAAAATGAAAATTGTGTGAAAAGAGTTTTTGAATTTGAAGGATTCAGTATAGTTGTAAAAGATTCAGTAAAATTGTAAAAGATTCAGTAAAATTGTAAGATTCAGATTATGATTTTTTGTTTTCCCTCGTGCTGTACAGTGCAAACTATTTAATTCTCCCTCAATTTATGACCTGCAGCCGTATCTCTCTATAGGGTAAAAAAATATGTAAAATTGTGTAAATAGAAATGAGTTTGATATCGCTGTCTCTAAATCTTATATTGCATTATTAAGTTAAATCTCTATATAAAAACGAAACATTTCGCATTTCATTCATCAATTGTAATACCAGCCGATCGATTTGGACGCAGAAAATAAATGTAATTTTGACAGTAATTCTTTGGATGTTGCACTTTTTGGTTTTTAGAGAAGTTCTTGAGTTATTTTATATCGTTCGCAGACCTCGCAGAATTGAATACCAGTTTTTTAATTTTAAATTTTATTTTAGAAATGGTTTCAGCCTGAATCCCTTTTAAAAATGAATCAAACAAACATGTAACATGATTTTAGTCAGCACAACAACAGTGAAACAGTTTCTTTAAATGTAAATACATGTAGTTAATAACGAGTTTTAACGATTTTGTAAAACTTTTGTTGTAAATTGTCGCAATTATCATAATTATCACTTCATTTTCTTAATCATATTATTTTCATTAATAAATTCGTTTTATCGGATAATAATATGGAAATATCGGATATATAAATGAGACATTGTATTTAACAAACCAAATTTTTTATTTGCCGTTTCAAAGACTGAAAAATTATGTTACATATTGATGCGAGAATTTTGAAAGTATTCATGATTATAACGTAATGAAAATTTCAACTTGTGAATAAGTTCTCAAATAAACGAGAAGAAATATACGTTTTTCAGATACTGCATTGACGATATTTTGTATTTTCATACAAACAATAATTTCCGTTATACCTTCCTTTGGTTACGGTAACGATAAAGAAAACCGGTTTTTATCGTCAATAGCCATAGTTGACGACACCCTAAATATAAAGTGTACCATGAGTTGCGTTGACGATTGCCCGTTTTAACATGTTCAACGAGACTGCTATGCGCAACCAATTTGGCTTTATGGATATGGCGTAGTCAACCGAAATAGTGATGCAAACTGGAACGTAAGATATTGTTTACGAGTACATGTGATCGGTGAAAAGGGAAACTACGGTCCATCCTTTGAAGCTAGAGCTTCCCAGGTAACCTCTCATTAGAATAGGAAAATGGGTGCGAAAATCGTTTGTAAAGAAAAAATAGCAAATGGTGCGTCGCAGATCACATACATGTATGAATTTGGGGGGGGGGGGGGAGGGGGAACGGTCATGATGTGTGCTATCCTTTTTGCATCGTGTTTAAATTTGGCGCAAATTAAATAGCAATACCTTGAACTTGTTGTACTGCATTTTTACTCGTACGCTCTATAACATAGTTCCTTACCATGCGGTATTGATAACCATTTATTAATTTGGAAATTAATATTATTTTTTTTTAATTTCGAGCATTTTGAAAAGACGTTTCAAACTGTAGTTTCAAAAGAAAATTTTGTTGGCTTCACGAAACTGCTGCCTAGTCGGTTTAAAAAAAACCCTGATACGTGGGTTCGTTTTCCAGCTGGCATTTTGTTGTTCCCTAATTAATATTGCGTCATTAAAAGACCGCATCGCATTACGACCGAGTCAATTTCAATTGACCAACGTCGACCACACCCAACGCGATCGCGCCGAAGGGAATTTTAACGGACGCTGGGAGAAAAATGCGCACGGTGGTTGCGCGGCCCGCGCCAGTCAGATGGCGGCGATTGCCGGGCCGCCAGGTTGCCCGAGCCGACCGCCGGTAATTAATAGAGAAAACCCGCCTTCTCGTTAAAAGGCCAGCGCTGAGCACGGAGAGTGACGCGAGGACCGCCGCCGCTTCACCGTATAGACGCCACGGAGTCTTTCGCTCCTAATAATTACGGTGTGACGCCTAACACCGATGTCAGTTCTAGTGCAACATGGTCCGCACAATTAGGGGAACATGGCGCACGCGCCCCGACTATTAACTGCCGTGGTCGAAAGACTCGGAGCCTCCGTGAGTGAGGCCGGTATATACCGTCCGCGCGTGCCATTGAGAATCGCCCTCGCGAATCGACGCGCGGGCATGCCGGGTTTGCGAGCAGCAATTGCCGCCCGCCTTGCCGGATGCTTTTCCCGAGCTCTGGGAGCTCACGTACGGGGGTATACATGTACGTGTACAGTATATACTTCGTATGCATCGCGAAATCACGCGAAAGAGCGTTCGCTGGCTTGATGCGTCTATGCCGTTTAAAGCGTTATGTGGATGTGGAGAATGTGTATCTGGCGACGCCATTAGGTTCTTCGTGATTTTGCTTCTTGCGTGAACAAATAGTATCTTAATGGGAGATTGGCTGAGCGGCTGATAGATGGCGTTCTCCTGTTACCGTCCTGGGCGATACTTAAACACAGGAACCTGAAGTGATCCTATTGCTAGAGGTCAAATAAATATTATAAAAGTCATATTAGTTGATTTCGACAAATATAGATTGATTGTCAAACAGCTTACTACTGCTTCATTGCAAGTTAGCTAATAAAAATGTCAATTGTTTGGAAAAGAAATGATCTCGAATGTTATCTATTCGTTACCTACAAGAGGAAGCCATTATATCGTAGCGGTTTTGAAAATGTGACATTTCACGTTCAATCCTTGTTTTATTTACTGATTCTATATTTTCGAAATAATATTTACAATCTTGATTCGTTCAGCGTGTATGGAATTTTCGATTGAGCTCGCTCTTCCGATTGTATTCGAGAACCAGGCCACGACGTAGGAGTCCTTCGAGGACCTCTGTTGAGTGATTTAGCGCGGCAGACGTCATTCCTGACACCTGCATTTAATTACACCCGCCAACCTGTGTGCTCGCGTCAGTATCTACCAAGTGTCGCCAAAATCAAACAACGGGCAGGAATTGGACCCACCACCTCCACTCGACCCAATATTTGCCCCGCGCAACCTGAGGACATCCTATTATCGCCATGCGACGCGGGACCCATATGCGAGCAAACCCAATAGATAGAACGCGCTGACCAAACAAGTCCTCCGGCTGCAGCATGTCCGCGACACCCATTCATCCTTTGGCAACGGCGATTATTAGAACCCCACACACGCCTACCATACACCCAGCGCGCGCATGCATAAAATATCCATGGCTCTTAATACACGTGTGTTGACATGAAGCACACACAGACACTCGGGTAGGATGCGGCGACAGCCCCCAACCATCTCCCCGGGCGAATAATTGAAGCGGATAGGCAAAAATTCGTGCGGTTTCCACCCATTAACGACACCAGTCAATTGAGCACCAGGTTCTTTTGTTAGATTGATTAGTTGTTGGAGGGATCTATTCCTTCTCGATTCCAGGAATCTGGAAACGATGGCGTTCGGAGTAAACATGGCATGTTTCCGTATTGCCGGGTAGAAATAATAAATAATGGAATTGGTGTATGTGAACTTAAATGATCCTGTACAACAGGTTGGGTCAAAACCGTTGCAATTAAATTAGCCTGAAAAATTCGAATTTTGTGATTGTTCTGCACGAATCTGAACAACACAAATTTGAAATTTGACTGTACAAGCCAGTCGCCTAATGAGCCACGTTTGCTACAGCTGGTACTAAAATGTCACAGCTGGCGGTGTGCAAACATAGAATATATTCTACAATGTATTATTGAAAATAACTTAATGTTTCTGTGACAGCGCCGGGCCGTCAGAACGTATTAGATTTAGAATGCGGAATATGTTTTAACAAATCAAAACTAAATTCATAGTACAGACATCTGTACGTTAAATTATACTTGTAAGGTCTTGAGAGTTAATTGATTGCGTACCAGTAATACCTGTACAATAAAGTGAAGAACTGGCCTTACTTTTGCTGTTTCTCAGTAACAAAAATTTTTGCGCCCAGAACCATATACATGTATTTCAAAATTGCCGATTTGATTTCGAAATATTGTTTTCTTGAATTACAGTTGTTTCCTTGATTCAGGATTATCAACATTAATGAGTGCAGCATTTATTAAATTTGGTAGTAAGTGTAGTTTACATACTCCCCACAGGATCAGTGGCGCGGCGATGCGTAATACAAATTGAATACGTATCGCAGAGCCACTGACCCTGCGGGGGAGCACGCGAACTACACCTATACTGGCACTGGAGATTTAGTATCCCTGGATCCGAGTGGATCGAACAAACAAGAGCCCGCGTTGGGAATCGAACCCAGGACCGCCGCACCGCATCCAGCTGCAATACCGGCTGGGCCACCACGAGTCACGGCTGATCGCGTGAATAGACTACGAAGACCGGTACTCATTTCCTTTAACCGAGCGAAATAATTTTCCCCAGTTTACCGATACACACGAGTATATTGAGTCTGGGGGGTGGAGTTCCGACTAAAAAATGTTTCTAATTTTTTAGTCGTGTCCGTTTTGACCGAGACCTGCTGTTGTCGGCACCCACTGCAGCTGCCCAACGCACAGCACGCAACTGACTTCCAGTTTCGCCACTTTTCCACACGCGAGAGACTAGGGGGAAATCCGTGAGTCCATCTGTATAAAACCGCGAGTCGTACACGAGCATCTAAACACGCGAGCAAACTCAAAATTCGGTGTAATCCTGTTTGAGTCCTAGCCATGATATCGTGTAGATAAGAGGACACAGACAGCCCATGCGTTCCGTTTGTGCGCATGTTTGTAGGGGCAGGATTGGCGCTGTAGGCGACTGTAGCAGATTATATATTAGGTCCAAGTTAGCACCTGCATAATAAGCAATCAAAATGACTTGGCACATTACAATACCCGGCGCAATGGTTTTCTGTTGGCTGTATATTGCATACGCATATTATGAAGGTGGTAATGGCAAAAGCATGTAGCCCATAGTTCAATTAGGTCTTGGTTGGGTATGTCAATTAAATCTGGATTGGTTGAGGTGTTTATTTAAACGCGTGGATTGTAAGAGCCATTACCTATGTCAAACAAAATTTGGGCTAGGGAAGGCACACTCTAAAAAGTGAGGTTAGTATTTTGTTTACGACTGCAGTTTTTTTTTTTGTCGAATGCCTTCAAATAATCCTATCATTTTTATTTATTTTTTTAATTTGCATTTTCTATGTATTTTCAACATAATATGTTCTAAAAGTGAGTTTTTCCTTGTTTTAAGCAATATTATTTGAATAATTCGCCAGTCGATCCAGAATATTTCCTTTTTGTTAGCGTTTCGCGATTCAGAGTGAATGGCGCCGAAGTGGACGCCACAAGGCTCAGTGTACGGTTTCAAGTGTCGTTATTGACGCCTGCAGGCCTACCCATCGCAAAAGAATCCACCATTTTTGTGTGAAATTTCTAGATTTCTGTCTTATCTGCGTACGTATATAACAGTGTAGGCTGGTCGAAACTCGCGCAGCGAAACTATTACGTATTGCCCGTACACAGATGAAGACTTTTTGCGTTTGAAGAAAAATTCCTTCCCTGCCAAAAAACACGGCTGAAATAGAAGAAGCGGGGAAAAAATGTGACGCACGCGATTTTTTGCTATTTTACTGGCCCTATAGTCTTGTCACGTACAGTGTTGTGTGCGAAGATATCTGGAGCGAGGGTGGCACTGCGCATGCGCGGCGAAATGAGTTAGCCCCGCTGACTATTGTACCGCATCGTGCGACGCTGTTTGGACGCACTCTAGCGGTAGACAATTGGAACTAGAACTTCCACGAACCATGAAGTTTGGACTGCCATAAAACAATCCCTACAACTAAAAAAATAAAAAATTAAATTAAAAAAACATACTGCACAAATAAATTATGAAGAACACAAAAACTTTCGAACAAGTGAAAAGTACTATTGATGTTAACCGAATTCTCAATCATTTTTATTATTATTCCGGACCACTGTAGTGAATAGCACTACATGAGATTATTTTACCCCTCGTGTCGCTGTGGCGATGTGTGAGGGGCACATTCCAATCATGTCGTAATACATTTGACATATCATTTAATTCGTGTTCAAATCTTGTCTCACAACATTAATCAAGTTTCCTTACATTCAAAACTCATGTTTCCCTACATTAATCTTGGAATATGGAATAGCGGTACTCAATCTTCTATAATTGAACACGAGTGTGGCGCTGGTATTGTGTAGGGGGGTCTGGAATTTAATTATTGTAAAAAATAATGTGTGACATCTTCAACGTTAACAATCTCAACTAGTTAAGTAATTACTTGCATGGCGTCATATTGGGATACCTTTATCGATAACGATACTTTCATACCCATTTTATGTTGTTTTTTTGCGATCGCTGTACCCCTCGTGTTGCTATGGTGATATGAGGGCACATGATCACCAGTACCCGGGATCGACCCGGGACCACCATACCGCTGTCGGTTGCATTTCCGATTGTGCGTCGCTGAGTCGTACAAATTGTTGACATTGACTTTCAAGTATAAAATCAAACAGTACAATTTCCCTTGACCTTTGCTTTCAATCAGCCAAATTCGATACCAGCGGTGCAACTAAATCGAACCACCAACCCAAATTGGACCACCCAAATCCGAATCAATCTGTTTACGGACCGAGGGGCTACCTCGGCTTGTCGTAGGTTAACCGCGTGTATTTACCCAATGGTCCGTCTAATGCCAGATAACTGCCATCAGATATGGCTTATTGCATCGAGACCGATTTGCTACCGTTAGTTGTGCACCACCACCATCGCTGGAGCCCCGTAGGCAAGAGAGGGACCTCCGTACGTATTATAACACAGGCAGAATTGATTACGTGGCGAATTTGACTTTCGCGTTGCTCGCAACACATGCGCGGTGTGAGGGGTCTATTTGATGAAAATAGAGAGAGCAAGCAGCACCGTGCCATCGTTAATAAATATATGCGCGGCGCAGTTGCGCTTCAATCCCCTAGAGGGCAGGATGTGGCAATATTTGACAATGCACGTGTAAAAGGGGGATGTGCTCTCTGGTCCATTCTGCAGTCACTCTTTCGACAGTGTTATGGGAGAAGGCTGAATCCGTATTTCCACCACCAAACTTTCAGTCACATGGAAATGACTGTGTAACGCCATGAATTATTTTAATTTGTGATTTTTAACGTGGCAAAAGTGTTGGACAAAAACAAAAATTGCTGACTAGTAAATTCGCTTGGCTCAGTGTCTATATCACTGACACAAAAATCATTCCCAGATCGTAGCATTCGAAATGTTAATTGTCAAAACGAATAAGAAAACCCTAGTCTTGCGAATACCACTCCACAATACCACGGGTGACGATACGTTGCGAAATGCACCTTTCAACTTTCGAAACACAATGCAGATTTTTATTTTATGTTTTCCAACTTTTCTACTTCAATCATTTTTCATCTCTACTTTTCAATTGAAATTCTTGTCTGAAAATTTTGAGAAAAGCGTTTGACGCACACGGTTAATTTTTGGAAAATGCGATCAAAGTGTTCCCTCAATGTTCCGCTAGAAACAGTGAGACCAATGGGCGTGTTCCACCCAGAAGCTGCTGTCTTTATGTCCTCGCCATCGCTGGTATCACACCCCCGATATTCCAATACACGCGTGCATATACCAGTCCATGATTCAGTCGGTAGACCGATGGATCAATAGGCCACACACATACGTATTATCGAGCGGCGGTTCTTCCTGTTCAGCCAAAGCCATTGTTTGTGAGAGGAGGCAGAGCAGCAAATAGCGCTGTGGGGAGGATTGGGGGAGGGGAGTGCTTTTGTACATCATACGGTGTATACTTGGGCATGCACGGCTGAAATCCCCGATGCCTCATTGAATCTGATTGGTTCATTTAATTCACTTATGCGTAATAGTCTTTTCAAGTACACTCGCCCCGTACACTATGGTGTGTAGGCCATCCCTGTATGTGTTGGTATTAAACGCCCTCACGTATTGTTGTCTGCGAGGTGCGGATATACAGACATTAGCTTTTTGCTCAGATTGGTACACGGAGACAAATTATGATGCATTGCTCCAATCGTGAAAATGCCGATGGATTATGCTGACTCAATTTATGACGGTAGATGGGGAGTGAGTTCGAACTGTACGAACTGATGGCATAGTGGGTATGGGGACATGCTAAGAAGTCAACGGTCCCGGGTTCGATTCCCGGCGCAGGCTTTCGTTTATTCGTTAGCCTGGGGTACTGGCGTCACCCCTGAGCTTCCATAAGGGAGTCCAGAGCTTAAGGGTGGATCCTGTAGCCTGGCTATTCCAGCTGCCATTCCCCATTCATTCCCTTCCCTGCCCCTCGCATATCTCCATAGAGACACGAGGGTGCCATACTCCTGTAGTGCACTAGGCGCAATATAAAATATATATATATATGAATATTTTTTTAAATTGGGGAAATTATCCTCACTGCAGTGAACAGCAGGACACACAGGAGGTTCTATAATGTGTGAGGGGCACATTTTCACTAGTACCCCGTGATCTAATCCTCGGAAATCGGAATACGGGATTCGAACCAGGGACCTCCGCACCACAGCCAGTTGTAATACCGTCAGGGTTAGGCTTAACGTTTAGACGTAACGTAGACGTAATAATAAATAAAACCGGAAACCATAAAAATGCCCATAAAAATGGCTGATAATTTTGATTTTCTTTTGCTGATGTCATTTACTCTAACCTTAAAATAAATAATGTCAATTCTAGGACAACGTTGATCGAAAGGAGATTCGAATTCGTTTCAACAAATGTTCAAAGGACCCGTGCCTGCACGTTGCCAGATACCCGGTAGAGGTCCCTGCTTAGGTTTGTTGAAAATCTAGGCAGGGAAAACGCCCCCTGGCGCCTGGGGTTTTTGAAATGAATACGTTAGGTTAGGACATCATCAGACCACAAAAAAGCCGAATTCATTGCTTTGCTGCAAGAACGTTAGTGCTGGTTAGGGGAAAGGGAGGGGGGGGTGTCCAATTAGCTGATCGTTTGCTGGTCCCGGTGCTGAACCCCTCCTAGAACGGGGCAGCCTGGTGTCTTAATTCATTTGGTCTCGATTGGATCTATCACCCCACCCTATTCCCCTTCCTTTTGTCTCCGTATCTGACATCTTGTTCCTTCTCCCTATTTATCAGTTACCCGCACCCCCACCCCTCGCTCATTCTCGTCTTCTTGGACTAGCTAGCTCCCTCTACGCGTGAGACCTGACCTTCACCAGAATCGTCGGTACTGCAGTTGTAAAGGTGCGTCCACATCGGACTAACATTATTTATGATAGACTAGCGTGTGAGTGGATGACGAAAGATGGGTTGAAACAAAAATATGCAGCAAAAGTTCAGGCCAGACCGAAAAATGTCAGCCGAGAATTTTTTGATTGTCAAAAAATTGCTGGAAATTGCCCTTTAAGTTTTCCGCTTTTTTTATTCTGCCCATCAATAGTTGAAGAAATAATTAAGGCGAACATTATGGGCACAGACTGAAATTGCTGAAAATTTCCAGACCAAAAATTTCGAATTTAGAAAGGGTACAGTGTATCAGATATAATGAGTATTCGCTTAAGTTTTATTTTTCTCTGTCCAACGTAAGAACGTAATAAGATTGTGGTAACTAAATTCTGTAATCCGACGTTCTGCGCCAGTATAACTTATAAGTGTGGTTATACGAAACAATACTCTGTCCAACACAGCCAGCCGAAAAGGAAAAGCTTCCCCGCATAGCACATGTGTACTGTGTGATTGCTCTCCCATTGTCGGTATGCAACCCAACAAAGTAAAATACATGTAAATGGCGCTACACAGAGCTCTAAGCGAGCGTGATAAAGAGCGCTCTCAAGCAGTCGTAGTATCGTAAGCGAACAGCAATTTTTCGAGCTTTTAATAAACAATATTTTTTGATAATCAACATAATTAGAATTCCCCATTCGTTTTCCTTCCAATCATTCTCAACTACGAAAATTGTACACAAATCTACCACGAATGTCCACAAGCATGGGCCTTAACATCATCCGTGAAGTATGTCAATATAATGTCATTGATAAAACCCAGGACATACTGGGGTGAAGACGACTAAGTTGGCGAGACTCCAAGATATCCCTCGCGCTGTACCACGTGCCAGCTACACCGGGAACCGAACCCAGATACGCTCCAGCAGATAGGACTTACTGTTTGCGGTACCGTTCGTTTTTCTTCGTCAATACCACAATACCATAAATTAAAAATGTTGGTGATTTTCAGTGCTCTTGCAATAACTTGGACGAACAAAAGTAATTATGTTTAACGCCACCGGAGGACGCTACCTACGCAAATAGAAAACTCGAAAGAACTACTTTAATGAAAAATACACCATCTCAATGACTGACGTGTACGGTGAAAGTTTTAACTCGTCTCTTCACGATTGGAGCTATTTAGGGCGGCATCTTCACGTCCAAAAGACTCCTAAAGCGGATCGGTTCTGTTATCCGTTATTAGCCGTTCTAACGTTTCCCGCGGAGCTCCCGTGGGAGAACAACTGACAATTCTACTTTTATCGGTAGAGAGGCATTAAATAACTTTTTATCTGCATGCCCGCCTTATTTCGGTATTCCCCCACCCTTTCTAATCGATTACCGATTTCTATATAAATAAATAAATGGCCACAAAAGAAACGGGGGATGAAGAAATAACATTGGCAATTTAGAGGGGGAAAAAACTACCGGTACCCAAGATTCCGGTAGCCATTGTTTGAGAGGAACGGGGCGTAGTGTTGGCTTTTTATCCGCTGTCTCGCTTTGTTTGTGGTCCCGTCTCGGGAGTAGTGGATGAATGCTTTCGCAGGCTCGGCACGGATTGGAGGTCCTTATAGACACTAAAGCGTTGATCAGATAATAGCACTTGGCCTTCCTTCTCCGTGAGCGTTGCCCGTAACCAAAAAAAAAGGTCTTTGAGGAACTCGTCGTTTTCATTTAAGAGTCTGCCTCGATGGTCTTTCACAGTCGAGAAATCGTAAGGTTGCGGAGAAAATCGCTTATTTCTCTCCTAGGTCGAAGCAAGCAACTTGAAACTGTAACTACTACCAACTAGAAACAGTAAAAAAATGTTGGTTCGATTTGAACGTGCTTGTGACTACTCCTAGAATTTAAAGAGATGGGGAAAATATAATTTTCTTGAACATTTTTTGAAACGAATTTATTAATGCATTATTTGTTGTGGTTTTTTTTGGAATATTAAAAGTTTTGGGACATAGCTCAATACCAAATATTAACCGTTGATACCTAGAACTTTAAAGATGCCTACTTAGGGCAAAAGCGATTGACTAGGTCAAACTACCCGGTTGTCCATCCGTTTTCAACGATCGCAAATTGCATTTTGCAAAACGAATTCATTAATTTTGGCCTGCCGATGTGCTTCGTAAAGGTTAGCAGATGTTTGTTTGGCTAATTATATTTTTTTAGATTTGTTCGATATGCCCGAATATGAATTAATCATCGAGGCACAATGGAAAGACATCCCGATTCGCAGTGCAGTTGTTGTTAAAACGGGTGTTTGTCCGTCGCCGCGTTTCCGGCATCACGCGTCCGTAAAATTGACCGTTCGGTTTTATCGACCCGGCTTACATCTATGGACACGCGGTCCGCGCCACTCGCTCAATTTCAAATCCTAGAAAATCCACCTGGCATAGCCCACTATGGACGCGTCTACTTGCGTGCGTATAATGGCGTCGCTAGTATACAGGGTGGGCAAAAAAAAAAAGGCACCAAAAATGGTTTTGGCTCTAATGTGGTCAAATGTTTACAGAATGCTTTGAAATTTTGCACA
>JAUJYS010000423.1:0-23508 GCA_033995665.1 Melogona broelemanni
GGGGAGGAGGAAAAAGGGGTGTGGCAGAAAGGGGCGTGTGCGCGGCTACAGTGCGCCCGGCTGAGAAAGGATTACCGACGCGTTTTGGGGTGAGTGTTGGGCAGGAATGGCGTTCACTGGCGTAGCCAAGTGATACGACATTACATGCGTATGCAGTCGCAGCTCACGTGCAGTTGCAATTTTGCATTTTTTGCAATTCACGTGCTGCTGCGATTTACGCGCTTCAGCTGCATTCGCCGCGATTATTCGCCTAGTGAAATACTGGCTTTAGTGTGTTCCATCATTTCCGTGCATTTAATGTATTGATACGTCTATGCTATAGAAAATTTAAAGACACAACCGACATTATTAACAAGGCATTATATACTGTTTGGGCTCATGCTTGTAGTCAGTTGCGTTTTTAGAAAATTCAACAAATATGTATTTACATGTATCATTTTTACATACTGCATAAATTATCATTTTTATTATTATTATTATCATTATCATATATTTCTGTTGATGTGTCCGTCAGTGAATTTATTCTAAATGTGACGGAAGATTTAATTTTCTACAATCAAATTCAATGTCTTGCACTTTTGACTTTTTGTACTAACTTATTTCTATCCGGAATTAATATCTGGTTTCTCTACGGAATTATAATCTGGTAAGAAGACTTATCAATTAAAAAATAATAATCATATCTGCCGTCTGTACTACGAGTCTATGACGAGCACCGTGCAGCAGCGCATCATGAAACCTATTAGTTTTTCGGAATTTGATTTGTCAATTTAAAAGGTTCATCCCGTCTAATTTGGTTGGGCTTAAGAGGATGAGGTTCGAATGCGCGTCTACCAATACGTGTGATCTCCGATCCCTTCGGGCAGAGCGAAATTCCCGACATGATGGAGCAGCATCGTGCCCCCTCGACTCCGTTTCAACTCATTAACTGTTATCTTTACTGTCGGCTCCCAGCTTCCTCTTTAGTTTTAATTGTTTTCACTATACATGCGTATAGACTACAGACACACACGCATTCACTTTTATTTTTGTTCTACCATACATGCATATGTAACACAGTTAAGTGCATACTACGTATTGAGGCGTATGTATGTACGCTGCGCTTTTCCACTGTAGCGTTTTACCTTACGTTAATGCAGTCAGTGTTTGTTTTACGTGTGACAGACCTAATTAGCTTTTGTGTGTTTTCGCTAAAGAAAGGTCTGGGCGAGCCAACGCCTGAGTCCACAGGTTTTTGAGAACGGTTGAGTTAATCATAAAGATTAAATTTGGCGGCACCTGATTGGATATGCCTGATTGGACCTGGCTGTGCCTGATTGTACCTGATTGGCTTCGATTTGGTTGCCTGCTGATTTGTCCTCACCCAGATGACCCAGATCACTGATTTTTGTGCACAAATATCGAAAATCGTAACTGCAATTCTTATCGGCCTTGTGGCCTCTAGGCTATTGTAACTTGCGCAATTAATTGATATCGATTTTCATATTTATTTCAATAAAGGGTTGAAATGCAAAACCCCTGTCAGTGTCAGTTACAAAATATCGACGAAGCAGCCCCGGAGGGCCTCTAGTGGGAAAATATGGACTCAGTTAATGGCAATATTGGTTTTGAGAAATATTGAAAGTGAAAGAGGCATCGGCCATTTTGTTAAAAAGCAATGTTGGATCACGTTAAGTTATGACCGGCATCATTGCGCCTAACTGTTTATTTATTGTAATTTATTTAATATTGCTGATTTTTGTTTTGATAATCATTGGATTAACAACGGATCTCATGAGGGTGTACTCGCCTAAGGGGGAAAACTGATGGGAAGGGGGAAGGCGATACATGCTTCAGCTACAAATGTGTACATTGCAATTTGCCGAAACCCAAATCAGTCCAAGTCGAAGACGCAGCCAGGCTAGAAATGAGATAACATTGTTCGTTTGTTACGTGTAGGAGGCGGATGAGAGTGGCGAAAATATCTCTTTGCGAAACAATTGCCCATTTTTCTGTTTCTGGTTTTGGGGGCCTGGTGCTTAATGGCATCATTTCCATTATTCTGCTTTTTCAGTCCCCCTAGCTGTCTTATTGCGTTTTTAATTACGAAAATACTTTTTTATATTTCTTATCAATATGCAGTGAATACCACTGGAGGAGATTCTGCCCCTATCGTGTTTCTTCGACAATGTCTGAATGGGTACATTTTCATCGAATAAAAAACTAAACCCGCCCCGGGATTCGAACCTAGGACCGCCGCTCGGCAGTCGTTTGCAATATCGATTTGGCTACGACGAGTCGTATCCGAGTTAGCTACTGAACTAAGAATTTTGGAGAAATTATTTTAACTATGAAGTTCTGATACGTTTGTTACTGTATGTCCCTTAGACGAAGTTTCCATATATTTGGCCCCCATTTGTTAATAGACTTGTTATCGGGGGCCCCCGCGACCAGCTAATTACGCCACCGGGATCTACGGAGCATTTGCCAGTCGTCCCCATCATATCCAATGCTAATCTATATCATTTCGTGCTTCGCTGAATGTTCTGTGCAGACGTTATCGGTATCTAGGAACCGTTTGCGCGATGGCGAATCCGGCACCGAAATATGCCGTTCGATAGTAGGGGGAAGAGGTGGTGGTGAAGTACTCCCCTTAGTACAGTACCGCCCCTGGTTTCCACCCATCCATGTCTTTCAGAAACGCCCTTGATTGCTTCGTAATTGGCTCTTTGTTTTGAGGAGCTCAAATGTCGAACCAGTTGTCGAAACATGTATTGCGAAGCCGATCTTCGTACTGCAGGTTCATGGAAAGTTCCTTAGTTCATGACTCCATGGAATCGTTATTTTGCATAACAGGTCGAACTGCAGGAGATAGTTTGGTTCATAACCACCGGGAAAGTCAGCAAATGTCATTCATGTAAATGAATTTTTGTCAGGGAATATGTTGGAAAAGTCTGAACAGAATTGTGTACAAAACTGATGTGTTTTTTGGTGAATTTTTTTGTACACGCTGCGCGCGCTCATTCCTTTTCTTGATGCTATTTTGCCATTAAAAAAAAATTACATTTTTTGTTCAATGTAAAATTTGAAATAAAAAAATATTTTTGTACTTTTTATTTGTGTTATTTACAATTTAAAAAATCGCGCTGCATGTGTCATTAACATTATTACAACTACAATATACACCCATGGGCGCCCGCAGAAAATTTTCCAGGGGGGGCAAAGTGGCCCCCTTTCCCCCTCTGCGGGCGCCCATGTATATACCCGCAAGCAGCCCCTTTTAGGGGGGGGGGGCAATGGCGGGGGTTATCTGTTGCCACATTTTAAGGAAATATAATGATAATAGGACGCCCAATTTTTGATTAGGGAAAATGTTTGGCGAATGTAAATTGTTCCCAAAAAAAGTGTCTTAGAATATATTGATTTTGGTCGAAGAATGTGAGGCGTAACGTAATTATCAGTAAACGTTAGTCCATGTCGGAGTTTGTTTGGCATGCTAAACAAACGACGCTCCCGTTGGAAAAATAATTTCGATTGTCCCCCTTCCGAGTATTTACGCCAACGGCATTCCAATTAATTTGCATTATCGTCGAATGCGCAAATGAATTGTCGCCGACTCGCGTCTTTATTTTGTGACCCACCCGACGTGCCGAATGCGTGGATCGATTGATCTATTGTCTGTAATTTATGTGGGCGGAAACGAACACAAGTCAATTTCTCCGTTTTCCTCCCTCGTCGACTCCACTTGATCGGTCGGCATTTGCGAGTGTGGTGCTGGAATTGTGTTCACTTGTTGACTTTTGCTGCCACCGTCAAGCTCCCACGCCTAATGTAATTTTATTCGCGAATCGATTTGCTATTATTCACGAGGACAACACAGACACAGCACAGCTTACGTCATTTCGTATTGCGGTGTGTTTCTTCAATGTACTGTGCGCATAATCGCATATATATGTTCTGTATATGAGCATCTACGATGCTTGCTTTCAACAGTAGCGCACAGTAACGGTTGTACCGTATTGTAAAAGAGGTACGTTGTTGTATTGTAGTTAGCATGTTCGTCTACTATGCCCATGATTGCGGGTTCAATTCCCGACCAACAATGACATAATTTTGAGGCGAAATAAATTTGAACACTCCTTCCTTGGAAGGCGAGTTGTTAACATAGTAGTACACTAGCCGTAAATATTGCAGTAATTGTAAAAACAATGACATAGCTAGGCTTAATTAATTGGTGGCTGGAACTCACTATTGACCCCTCTTTGGTTGCTTGCGTGTACTTATTGTAACTGTAGTGCTAATTTTGATGGTTGACTTGACTCCGTCCCAATTGTTTTTAGAAGCCTTCCTCGCTGTAATTGGTAGAAAGACGAGATAGTGGGGTTGGTATTATGGCGCGTTATCGAGAACGAGACAGTCGTGGACAATTTGATGAAGATGTGTTTTGTCTACGTCCTGGGGCGGCGGGGGTGACATGGTTGAACCCGCGGTGCAGGGTCATAACAGTGGCGATCAAAATGTTTTTTGTTCGTCAATCTGTTTCTCGGAATTTGGAGCCACCCCGCTGTCATGTTGACTGTCGGATCAGTACCCGCGAACAGTCGTTTTTGAATTTTTGGAAATCTTCCAAAAACCGATGAAAAACGAAATTATTACCAAATTCCACCATCAACAAGACATGGTGATATTCTATCAGCAAAATGGTCGCGTGGCCAGTGTAAAGTTGATGTTTCTCGGCAGGAGGGGAATGTCCGCGAGAAATGGGTGGGGTGTTGCTGATATCGAAGGGTGGAGGGGGTTATCTTGCTTAGAGACCCTCACCAACTCCACGTTTTATATATAATTGCTGGGGTCTGCACACTGTCCGGCGTATCATCCGCGGTCTTGCATTTATACACGCTCCATTTGGTCCCTCCGCAACCACGACGAACCGGCCGCCGGGGGCGACCACCGACTTGGGAGTTGGTAATTGTTTTATTGGAGCAGTTTATTGGAGTTGGGTCTCTGTCAAGATATCTCTCCTTGCATAACCCAAGTTCCCCTCCTTCACCCACTTTCACCAACCCTCGTAACCTCAGCCAGTATGGTGCTGATTTCTCAGAATTTTGATGACTACATAGGATTAGTCTTAGGGGTCGGACGAAAGTGGTTCATGCTTCCAATTCCAACGGTAAAATTGATTTTTTTCCTCACAGTTTAGAAAACGATCTTATCAGTTGTTTTTTAAATATTTAAATGATAAGAGATGTAATATTTAATGTTTAAATATTAATTAGTTAAATGTACAATCCTAGGAAAAGGTATCTTGGTGTTCCAAAGTTCCTCAGAAAAAGAACCCGTTCCTAAGAACGGAACTTTGCCGTTCCGTTCCTACCCAACACTGGTAATAAATATGTATTTGTCATGTCAACACGGATTCAGGATGGAAGAAACTGTTTCAATTGCAATTACAAGGTGTGCTCGCAAACAGTCTCGGATCGGCATATGGCGGGAGTCAAATAATCAGTCAAAGACAAAGATGTCTACTATTTTCCACAAATACATTTTTTTTTTCTACAAAACTACTATGCTCAGATTCTGGTCTGTGGAGGAGAAATCTATCATCCCTAGCTTTGGTTTTGGTGGCAGCAGCCGCCACGTCGTCGTTGCCGCCGGCCAGCTCCCCCGGGGTTGTAGGATGGCCGAGACGGAGAGAGAGAGAGATAGATAACTTCACCGTAGCCTTCAGTCCCCTGCATTATTTACTATCGCGATGTCAGTCTGGGTCACGCGGGCGCTCCCTGACGGCGTGTCGGGGTTGGTCCGGGTCGGCCAACCCTCCCCATCTGCCTATCCGAAGGCTGCCTGCCTGTGCTCTAATATTTGAAAAATCTTTTCGTTTAACAGTTTCTGCGTTGAAGTAAAAATATCGCTGCTAATGTCGTTAACAATTATTGCATCTCAATCAGTTGCAATTCGCACGAATGACAC
The DNA here is from genome assembly GCA_033995665.1 of Melogona broelemanni. Lineage (NCBI taxonomy): Eukaryota > Metazoa > Arthropoda > Diplopoda > Chordeumatida > Chordeumatidae > Melogona > Melogona broelemanni. Next base: position 5,950 of record JAUJYS010000423.1, read on the forward strand.
AATTAATTGAAAATGTTTTTATTCCAATGACATTTTGTACCAAACAGCTTTGCTATTTAACGCAGTCCTTTAAAATAAAATAGAGTTTCCGCCATCTTTTGTTTCGATTCGGTCATGCGCAGTTACTTCTAAATCGTGGTTATGCCGCCATCTTTTGCGACCAATTGGTCATTTACCTCTATGTCGCCATTTTATTAATCCTATCGGCTTAGTGGTTAACACGTTCGTAGACTATACCCGAGATTCTGGGTTCAATTCCCGACCAAGACTTCCGGAATTTTTCGGGCGAGAGCAATTCGTATCTTCCTTCTTAATGGAAGTAAAACCATGGCACCCGTGCTTGGTGTCGTTCCCTACCTAGATTAAGAAGCCTAGGCTAGGCCAAATTACCAGGTCGCCTCCTGGGGAGGCTGTGGGGCAAATGCGTCGGTAAGCCTCTCTCCGGTTATTAGTGGGCTTAGTGACGGCCAGACCACGCGGCGTTTCCGTACGTCGCGTCCCCGATGGGAATCAAAATTCGCCCCGTTGGACAGGCAGAAGGAAGCTATGAATAATTCATGTGTATCCCAGTCCAGTGCAAACTTTAAGACTAATGCGGTTAACGCGGACGACATGTTGATCACACATACGTTGTCTAGAGCCGACAAAAGCCATAGTTGCTAGATTCTTTCGTACATCGAAATTCGGCGTTTCGGAAAGACAAAGCATCTCCGCGCATACTGCGAGTGAATGTAAAGCGATATTGAGACGATGGTGGTGAGGGATGCACGTTCGGGCAGTTGTAGGTCTACCTGGGATTCCATTGATTTACGAGCAATATAATGCGAATACACGAGTTTATTGTGGTCCTCGCGTTGCCTTTTCCATTTGAGGGCCCGAAGGCGAGAACAGTTTTTCGCGTGTGAGCAGAAAGAGGTAGATTAGGGGCAGTGTTGGCTTAGTTACTCTTGAAAAGGAACCCGTTTTCAGTTCTTACAGAAATTAAAAGGAACCTGGCCGTTCCTATAGTTTCTTTACTTTGGGAACCTTCTACTCTTCCGTTCCTTCGATTAAAAAATTATTTAAAAAAAGATGCCGAGTGGTGTAATGTTTACAAAAATTTGTGCTTGCGTTCGTGGTCATATCAAACGGACATCTAAATGAAATTTTCCGATTTGAGGACACAGATCAAAATTTTTAGCAATTTTTGTTGATGCTCTAAAATTGTTCTGCTGTCGATACGCTTCGGAAAATTGTACTCTTAGAAAATTGTAAGTTATAGCAAAAGAAACACTGTACACAGAAAAGGAACCTTCGTTCCAGTTTCTCAAAAAAAAAAGGAACTAAACCGTTCCTAACATTTCTAACTAGAAGAACCTAAACGTTCCAAAGTTCCTCAAAAAAGGAATCAGTTCCAAAGAACTGAACTTTTCCGTTCCGTTCTTACCCCGACACTGATAGAGGGTCAGTACGGTTTAAGAGGGAGCCAACATCTGCAGGATTATTGTGGCAATAAAAAAATCGGCCACTGCTGTGCACTTTTTGAGAAACGCACGCTCTTGTGTCGTTTCGGAAGATCCTCCTGTCAAAATATTTAAGATCTTTAGCTTCTTGGCGAGGAGGGATAAAAAATATAAAATGAGCACCTGCGGTGAACGGAATGTGTAACCAAAATTCAGCCGAAATTTAGAATGTCAGTATATCAATGTGTTTTAGGTTTCATTTCTTTTTTTACTTGTTTTGTGTTGACGTGGTGTATCGCCAGAAGTGCGTGGAAGAAAAATGGTGGAATGTGGTATTACCTGATAAATATTTTGGCTATGACTTTTCGTTGAAATCTGGTGGGATGAGTGAGTTGGATCTTTTAACCTTTAAATAGGGGCATGTTTGATCAAGTCACCTGCTTGGTTTAAATGGTCATAGTCCATTCACTTCGTTGTGTTTTTGTTTATTTATTTATATATTCAATATATTTTTTTAATTTATGCACCAAGCTAAGTTAATGCAATTTGCTCAAAACAAACATATCACATCAAAGCATATGACTACGTTTAAATGATACTTTAACTGCAGCCTTGGCTGGAAATATTTTTTAGTTATTAAAATAATTTGTGTTATCTGTCAGATAATGTTTTTCCTCCAGTAACAATTCAGTAGAACATTGGCACCTCAGTTGACTTAATTTAATAGCCCTCGAGTTAAAGATGCAAGGCATTTATTAAATTTATTAACCGGAAATTTATCAATGACGTCTCATACGTTTTGGACTACTTTCTAGCCTCATTATTTTTAAAGTATATGGCATGAAAAACGTCTTCAGGAATGCCTCTCGAACTTAAACGACATCTGTCGTAAAAATGTCGCGTTAAACCAAAAATCCGTCCTCTTCAATTTCGTTTCAGTTTTCTCCTCTTGTACCTCTTGTCGGACCCGGTCGGTACATTTTATGTCACGCGACTCGTGTGCTGTAAACTCTACAGCTTGATGCAGGTTGACACTGAAATTGAGGTTGATTGGCCGCCATAAAGTAAATCGTAATTTCATGTTTTTGTTAGTCCAGATAGGGGTGGGGAAATTTTGAAACCCCGGAATTGATTTTTTTTTTTTTTTTTTTTTGGAACGATGGGTGAATTTTTTGTACCACCACCAATTATTGTCGTCTTAAAATCGTCTTGTTGATCGGTTGTCTGCGGTCGTGCATGTGGTACCCCCACCAATCAAGGTTAGCGGTTTCTCTCAGCCGTAATAAATCGGAAGTGCCAGGCCGACAGAAAATTGTTTGGTTATTTTATTGTTATCGGTTTTGAAGTTGACGATAAGGTAAAATCGATTGTTGAGTGCAGAGGCGGGCTGGGCTCAGCGATTGGCGAGAATTTTTTATTTTTATTTTTTTTATAAATCACCGTAGTGCTTAGTGCACTACAGCATTACTGCATCCTCATGTCTCTATGGAGATGTGCGAGTGGCAGGGAAGGGGAAGGGATGGGGAATGGCAGCTGGAATAGCTAGGCTGCAGGATCCACCCCTAAGATCTGGACTCCCTAATGGCTCAGGGGGTGACACCAGTACCCCAGGCTAACGAATAAACGAAAGCCTACGCCGGGAATCGAACCCGGGACCGTCTGCTTCGTAGGATGTTGCCATACCCACTGAGCCATCGGTACGTACGTACACAATTGGGGCTGGGTCTGTTGAAATTGACATCCTAATGTTTTTTATGTTTTGATCTACCTTGATCTTGAAAACTCCACACACTCTGATGATATGTTCAAGTGAACAATTAAGAAAGAGTTCTGTCCGATGGCATTGGAAATTCTCATTAAAATTGAGGCGGCGCATTATTTTTATTTTTAGTCACTGCGGTAAATATTGCTGCAGTGAATGCTATATTCGTGTTGCTATGGAAGTCAAACCCGGGACCACCGCACCACAATCTGTTGATATACTGACTGGGCTACAACGAGTCTTATTTATAATCGTTGAGTCGATGTAAACTTTATGTCAATTAGTTTATTGGTTGCTCGCGGGATCTCCTCCGTAAATCGATGTAACCTCCTGACACCTATACCAACACGTATTCGTGGATTTTGTCGAAAGCTTTCACCAATTGATGCTCCTAAAATTTGAAGATTCCGAACGTATTTTTAAAAAAATATTTGTAAGATTTAATTTCAACAATACGGTGGTGCACACGCAAACTCAATCTCATACAGTATCTAATTCGGTGTAAATCTGAATGCACCTGCAGCAGGTGATTTCTTGTTGTGCATGATGACCCTATTTTGACCGCTGCAAAAACTGTTCGGCAAACCTCACCACATCACTCGGCTACAATTACTCAGGCTCTCTCTCTCTCGCAACAACACAAAATGCACCAATCGACTTTTTCTATTATCAAACAATTAGCAGGCTTATAGACGCGCGCTCCAAGTCGAAGGGACACGTTTCTCTTTACCTTTTGGCCGAACCGGGCGTCTGTTGCCACACAGAACAAAAACCAACAAACAATTATCGTGTGGCTAGTACCATTTGGCACGCAGGCAACCATCAATTATCAGTTTTCGGGCTCGGCCATTTTTCCCCGCTGTCATCAACTCATCACTCATGGGCAGGCTCGTTTGGACGATGAGCAAGTCAATTTTCCGTAACGTCAAACATTTAATTTCTCCTCTGCAATATTGGATAACAGATGCCGTATACTTTAACGGCAAACAATTAATTTTGTGGATGGCACAATTAAATCATTTTCTCTGAACTCCTAAGAACAAAGAAGAACGAGCCACATTAATTGCAGGCATATACAGCATTAGCAGAAAGACAGCCTGGCATTTATGCCCATTAAAAAACCAGAAACAGAGGTACTGTGTGGCTTGGTGTGCATGTTCGGTGGTTATGCCCGTGATCGCGGATTCAATTCTCGACAGTTTTTCGGACGAGAGAAATCCATTCCCATGACTTCCTTCGGAATGGAAGTAGCCGTTGGACCAGTGCCCGTACGTTGTCACGTACACGTTTTAAGATCCCTAACTAGGTTATACTAGAAGCCAAATTTTCGTGCCTGCCCCTTTGGGAATGGAGTTTGTAAAATAGCAATAATGTAAATATGTTCAATTAAAGGACATCTTCGTCCTTGACTGGTCATTTAACTCTCGCCATAGCCCCCCTCTGTGGCTGCTTGCGGGCATTCACTGTATTTGCAATTGTAATCGGAAATATTCATTTGAATTTATTTTTCCTGGAATTTTCACCCAGCGCAGTCTATGGTCCACGATCCCAATGAAATGGGATTCAAAATATTGGTACGAAAAACGAATGCATCCCGATAAATGTGGAGTTTGATTTGTCGTAGCAATAAAAGGGGTAACTCGTGGACAAATTGGACCATTATTTCGCCCAGTATACATCGCAATTAATCTGTGACATTACGTCATTTTTTTCGTTCATCGGCAGCGTTAGCACTTCACCGGCATCCCGATTCCCAATCTCTGTATTATCGTGTCTCCCCATTGGTCCACCGATCACGTGTCGCCCATCAACTAGCCGATGGGGCGCGCGCGCAATTGGACAGGATCCTCCTGTGACCACCTTCACATAACTGCCAAATTGCCTTTATGTGAGCATTATGTATATCATAAATGGTGGTCAGGTACATTATAGGTAGCATATATGATGATGGCTGTGTTCTTTCCATTTTGAACAATACGGTTTTTGTCAACGAAAAACGCTTGCGTAAATCGTACCAATTCGTCTTCGAAGCCCAGGCGATAGAGTTACAGCCTGTGGTTCAAGGATCTCGAGTTCGATTCCCGACTCGTGCTCTCGTTTATTCGATCCCGGGGCAGTCTTTAGAATGGTACGGAATCTCCTGTAGTGCTAGCAATTTGCAATAGATTGATAATCGGCGATCGCCAAAAGAAAATAGTCAGAATTTAAATAGACTTTCTAGTGGTATGACGCCCCCTCGGTAGATTCGAATCAAACGGTTATCACAATCGATTGCATTTTTCTGGTCGCGACTGTCTGGTCTATCCAATATTATCAATTCCCCACCACCAGACCGATCTAATATTTTTTACAAAGAAAATTTTTAGAGTGGCCGAACGGAAACTTAAATGCAAAGTATTTGTTTGGTCCCTGTTCACAGTTACCCCGAAACCGTATACTCCCGATTACGTATACCAAGTAACCTACAACTGGTTACGAACTCCTGTTATGTACATGATCTGTTTTGAGGCGTCCACTTGTGTGGTGACACGGGTTCTCCGGAGTGTTCGCGTTCCCCCCAAATCGACGTCAGCCTGATAAAAAAGCGCAAAGTGCTTTCGCCCGTATATGCCGTAATGTATTCGCTCGCAATTAGAAACGATAGGGTTTCGGTCTTATCTGTCGTCCCAAAAACGAGGAGGCGTCCTTGTTTTGTTAATGGACGGTGAGTCGGTCAGTCGTCACTATACAGTCGCCAATTGTGGCTCGCCCACTCGCTAGTGGGCGAGTATTTTTGGGGAACATAGTACGAACGTTCTATGCAAATATTCTGGTCAGGTATAGACTTACAATATGCGGGTGGTATTGCCTTTCTACGCACTTGTTCATCTCTTCTTGTTTTTATTTTCTTTTACCACTTCTGTCCGATTGCCGATTTTAGATCGTTTCGATTACTGATTTTGGAACATTCATCTAGCTACCATTGAAAGCTGAATTTGCCATTCCAGTAATCAAAATGCCCCAATATAACTGAACACAGCTACAATATTCTTAATTTCGTCGAAGTTCGATTTTTTTTTGCGCGCCATCTACCAGATCAAAATGTAAAACTCGTCTGCTATTATTCCCAAGATGGTCGCCTTGTCTTTCCTTTCCCTTAAAAAATAATATTTTATTTCAGAATTTAATTGAATTTTGAATTAATTCAATGAATTTAAACTCTCATTTTTTGTACGAGAACCTTATTCTTGATCTTTAGCTAGGTCTGACCCTGAAAAATGCTGATTTTTAGTGCCTAAGTCATTGCAACAGATGGAACCACCATAGCTTTTAACATCAACATTCTGTATCGCTTCTAGGTGGCGCTACTTGCTCGCAGCGCAAACCGCAATGTAGTGCAATTTGTGTGGCCAACCCTATAGGAATAACGCTCTGATACATAAATTGTGTTGCCTATTTACGTGTGTCGCTGAGGGCGTTCGGATATCATACAGGAAACGCCTGGGTGTGCCTGTGTGTATGAATGTCATTGCCGGGGGGACATTTCTGTTCGGGAAATGTCGCCACTTTGCATTGAGTGTATGGGTTTCGACAAAAAAAAAACCTCACGACATGAACCATGTATCGCATTAGGATATTGCGGAACCGTGATATATGTGACGAAATGTTTAAGAATGCGTTTGGTTGCTATAAACATGGTGGCGCGTTGCCCTTTTACGGGGGTGCGTTTATGGTCGTGCGATCTGTGTGTGCCCATACAGAGTAGAAACATTTTTATATGCAGATTGTGTTGGGTTGCGCAATTTTTACAAGAAAATTCCGTCATGCGCAAGTATTTGCTTTTATTTTTTTTCCCCTGTTGCGTGGGTCTTTGTATGGAGGCACATTTCCGATAAAACTATTGTTGCAGTTGCTATTTGATGTTTTAATCTTGTGCCAACAGCACTTTACATTATTATTTTACGGCGCAAAACCAGTACAGGTGAATTTACGCCTTTATTTTATTTGTTCGTTTGCTATTAGTAAAAAGGTAAAATAAAGTCAATCAGGAAAATGAAGTCTAATAGTGAAGACAATTTTAATCTGTCAAACTTACAGATGAAACAAAATCTTTTTCAAATTTAATTTTTACGAAACAAAGCATTTTAACACGCTCCCATTAAATTAAATAATCAATTTACGTCATTAATTTATTGGTCATCTTGTTTGATAATATTTTTCTTGTTTTCTTTTGGATTTCTAATATGTTTCAAGAATTCAGCTTTTTTTTTTTATTCCCCAGAAATCCAATTGCATTTTCGTTTGCAAAGTTAATTAAAAGTACAGTTACCACAAACGATAAAAAATAAAAGCAGCTTGTCTAACAGAAGACAACGTCCTTTTCTGTTCAGCGAAACCCAAATAGAAGATGGATTGCTGGTTTCCACGCAAATTAAAATTTGTCTGGATCTTGGTTTCATTAAATGTCGGTGACTACTAGAGAAAAAAATCATTGCAGCGTACGTTGCATGCACTCCCTATCGGCCTATATCTTAAGATAGGTTTCGAGAATTTTTCATTAGTTCGGAAGCCGTCCTTCGTCAGCAGACACGTCACGGGTACTAGAGTGCTCACGATGTACATAAAAAATATTCAATTGTGATAAATGGGTTTCGGGGTCCACCATCATCCTGCACGAACACGAGGTACATCCAAAAAGTGAGTTCGATGCGCTTTAAAGAACAATCACAAAATATTTTATTCATATTTGAAGTCCATTTCTTAAACCACTTTTTTTGTTGAATGACTTTTTATAGCAAGGTATCAAACTTTGTAACCTTCGTCGTAGAAATTTGCCGCCTGACATGCGGCAAATTTCTATGTGTCGCGATCGAGAAGATCTGCGATTCGTATCTTGAATGTGAAAGTGATCATCAATATAAACAAGACAAATTTGAGTAAAGCTTTTTCGCATTTAAGAAACAAATCACAGACATGCTGCGGCCCACTCACATCTCAGTCGACAAATTTATACGGTGAAGGTTACAATTGACTCAATGTCATAATGTCAGTTTGCGGAAAGTGCTTGAACGATGAACGAAACAAATTGGTGAAGGAGTTATTAATGTTTGTGTGTTTCAAATATCAAGGAAATGTTTTTGGAAAAATATTGATTAAAAAAATAGGTATTGAACTTAGTTTCTGGAATCCCTCGTACATCGTGCTCTCTAATGTACAGTATGTAATCCGTATAGGCCACTACTAACACGCGAGTCTATCGGCTATTTGCTGTGTCGATGGTTTATATAGCAATTTTATTGGCGACTGCAGCGGGACCTACGGGGAAAACAAAATTGAAACCAACCGTGCAAATTGAATTCGAAACTGAGCACGAGAAAAAAAAATCGATCAACGTGTCGATCGAGGAAATCTTACGTTCTGTGTCACTCCGCTGGTTTTCGGCTACGACCAATCCTGCACGCCCGCCGCCGTTGCATTCTGTTTCGCGTCGATTAAATTTATTGGAACGCGAGCGGTCCATGTTGACGTTGTAGAGAATCCGTGCGTTCCCGTAAATATAAAAGAATTTCTTGGAAGAAGCCTGTTACGCGATGTGTTGCTCAAGCCACAAGCCGAACTAGAAAAATGGTTTAGCCGGTGTTTTAGACTTTAAGCTCTTTTTTACTTTTGTGATTTTGGTCAAAAGCCAATGAATGGCGTCACTCGAGAGCATCGTAGTGGCTAAATATTCGCATGGAATTTCGGAATGTGTACAGGATTCCTTTCCCAAAAATAGACATTTATTACCTGCAGAGTGTGGACATGTTAAATCGTTTGAAGAAGATGCTAGCGAAATAGCGAAAGAATAATGAAACGATAAATTATAAGGCACTGTATAACCTAGTGGTTAGCGCGCCGAACTACTGTGCTCGTGGCACGGGTTCAATTCCCGACTGAAACTTCCGGTATTTTTATTATTATTATTATTTTGAAGTATAACCGTGGGACCCGTGCCTGGACGTTCAGGCGCACGTTAAAGATTCCTAGCAAGCCTAATCTAGGCAATAATAAGGTTCTCATACGGAATAGCGTTGGTTACCCGTGAATTCCCATAGTAGTTGAAAAATTTGGAAAGCCTTTCATAACACTAATAAAATAAACGACGGTGATGGTAATTGAAATAAATCAGTGAGGAGTTAATCAGATAGTTAAAGGCGTCTATCTGACTTTATTTTTCATTTTACTGATTTAATCAGTTCATCTACATATAAATAAATTATATCAAAGCCAGTGAAGAAAATACAATTCTTGTTTTGATTGAATTCTCCTGGTTGAAGGACATTTTATCTAGCAAACCGCAGTTTCTCTCGGAACTTGTCCAAAATTATCATAACAGCCGCCTGAACGCACTAACAGAATCAACAAAACATTTCTCGCATTGTTATTAGGTTTGGAGCTAGGCGCGTTGTTACGTAACAGCTTGGCCGTGTGGGGCGCAGACTGCGCTCGACCACAGTATTTGGCGACGGGCGGTCGCGCGCTGACACGGGGAGGTCAATTGACCGGCAACTGGCGCAAACCTCAATCGACGATTGGGTCTCCGCGTCAAAAATCTTCCAGTCTCAAAGTTTTAATGATTGTTGTTGCTCTGTTGTTAGCGGAGGAGGATTCGGTCGTGGTCAGAGGCAACGAGGCGGATGAGGAGATTTCCCCTCGCCGACCGCGCGCGCTCGCCCGCTCGGCTCCCTCCCACCGAGCGAAAAACCTGGCACCGGTTTACGCGGGATTTTGTCACCTCCTCTGCCCCGCCTTCCCCGCGTGTGGTCACGTGAGCGATTGGGTTGGTTAAATCTGACGCCTGTGAAGAAATTTGATTAGATTGCCGTGATCGCCTTTCGATAGAATAACTTCAGCTTTAGCAAACTTTTCTTACTTCAACGGGTTTTTTTTTCCTTTTAGAAAGGAATTATTTGGGTTATTAGTATTCGCAAATATAAATCATTATTTTCTTTGCATTCGTTTAAAGTCAAAGGCGTCCTAACTCGTCGATGACCTAGACAGTTTTGTCGGGATTGGATTATTTTGTCCCATGTATGTTGTTACTGTTTCAATTTATCTCTTCTAGGCAGCTTGACTTTCGTATTCTCCCGTTTTAAATTAGATTTTCCGTCAGTGTTGTGTTCGTTCCTTTTGAAAAGGTTCCCGTTCCTCCGATGAAAAAAGGAACCAGTTCCCATTCCAGTTACTATAGAAATTAAAATAACCTAGGCGTTTCCTAAGTTCCTCAAAAAAGGAACCAGTTGTTAGGAATGGAACTTCTCCGTTCCGTTCCTACCCAACACTGGCTTCTACCACTGTGATCGCGTTGATGACCACTGGTGATGAGGCGTTTGATCTCAATAGGATATTTGTTCACTTCGACATGTGACGCTATAGATCTGTTAGACCGGCACGAAGGGAGGATGAGGTGGTGGGAGGAAAGGTTGGCACACTGGTGGAGGCGGCGGCGGCGACTCCCATCATCTTTTTGGCGAGTGGTTTTGAGTCTTTGACGCCTTCCGAAATTGCTTCGTGTAATTTAAATCCCAACTTTGAAATCGATTGCGTGTGTGTTCGTGTGGCTCGATGGTCGACACGCTAGCGCGGCGGCTAAGCTCTCCCCGTGTCCGGCGATTGACCGGCCGTTCCAGAAAGCCAGCTCGGATGGTTTGGCACGATATAGATTGCGGCCCTGTTTGGGCCTCCCTCCCTCCCTCCCTCCAATCTGTGTGTTGTAATCACGAGCGGAGGTGAGAAAAGCCACTCGTGTTATAGGCCGCGGCGATTATTCGATGGGCAGCATCTTTTTTCAATATCGGTGATGGGGGTAGGGCTGATAATCGCGCTCGTAAATGAGGGAATTTTAGTTGCGCAACAGAAGTTGGTAAACAGATGGCGTTTGTCTTGATCTTCGAAGGGAGCCATGTGGCGCCACCGTGCGACCGTCTTTCTTCTACTGTTTGGGAAATAAGTCCGGTGACTGCGCTCGACTTTCTCAACGTATTCGTCTCAAAGCCTCCCTCCCCCGGTTGGTGACCTGGTAATGTGGCCTAGCCTAGGCTTCAAACCTAGTTGGGAGTCTTTAAGGTGTGCCTAACAGCGTACGTCCGTTCTCTGATTTTTTTAAAATGTAAATTCCTAATTGTTATTTAATCTCCAGTTAAATTGCATTTTGAGACGTTATGGAACGTAAATTCTGTAATAGACGTTCTGTGCCGTTCAGTGTTCTGTGCCACCTGTTAGAGATGTCAAATAATTTTTTGATTAGTTGGTTTCTGAGCCCAATTTCTATTCAGAAGTTGCTGGTTCCCCTCCTCTGTTTGGTCTAATGGATGAACTTGCTTTGCACAATCGTTTCTCGTTTGACTGGTTTTGATTTTTGAAAGATTGACACAGTTCGGCCCAAAATGATACAACAGTTTTTCCTAGCTTCGAGCGAAAAATATGTTAAATTGTTTTTCGTATTGTTAAAGCTTTGTTTGCTTTGTTTATTTTTTGTCCTATTATTATTATTATCATCATCCGGATTTAAACAGTAACAATGAACGGCGGACGCTGTCACGCAGATTGTGGTGATTAGGTGGATTGTTGATGGCCTGATGATAATGTTGTAGGGGGAGTTTGAAAGACCGCCGGAATTCGGAGAGATTGATTTCTCTGTGTTGTTTTTACCTGGTGCCTCCGTGCGTGTGTGTGTTTTTGACTTTTTGTTCCGAAGGGGATGAAACAAAACGATGGGACCCCCATCTGCTTATTCAATACGTCGGAACTGGGACCACCTGCACTGTGACCCCCCTAAACCGATGCAAGATATCAGCTCAACCTCCTAAGACCCCTTATCTTCTCGTACACATGTAATGGTGAAAGTAGCTCGTCACATTTGTTTATGCAGGGTTCGTACTACCTGGAAATAAATGCATTTTGAATCGGGGAAATGAAGTTTTAATAGGGAAAGTTAAGGAAAATCGTCCATCTGAACAGAATTGAAATTTTTTTTTTTGAATTTCTTTTTTACTGAGATTTGCAGACACCTGTCAAAAGTTGGCCAGGCGCGCTTTCTTCCTCTTTTCTATTTGTTCCTTGTAATTTTTTAAGAATTAAAAGTTTCCCCCTGTTCTTTAATTTTAAGTAGTTGAATTATTTCATAATCCCTTCCCGTACAGGAATTTAATCTAAATGATCATCAACATTCTTGAACATCTCCGCTCAACATTCTGGAAAATGTCGAAACCCAAGTTGTATTCTTCTATGTTTCAGGAGGATCAGGCCATATCCTGGATATATATATTTGGGGCCTCCGGGTTATGTCTTATAGGGGGTGCGTTGAGGCGGGGTGCGTTCACCGTAGGCCGATTAGCTTGACCGTTGGGGGGAGTCCAAAAGGAGATGTGATGGATCTTCAGTGATGGATGAATGATGCGGAGGGTCAAGGGAAGGGCGTAGAGGGGAAAAAGGAAAATAATGCCGGTGATGTAAGCTGCTTTTTCAAATAATTGTAGATCTATAGTCTACATGCGTCAAGATTTTTGACTGCTTATTTTGTTTTCGGCTTACAGCCGTCATGCTTTTTGAGTTGTTGATGGCGTTTGGTTCGGGTATCATCGGATTGGTGGCGCGGGAGGCGCCCTGGAGACGCGCGAGCCACTTTTGGCCCCGCGATTGACAGTGGCTGAATTTCGCTGCCGGGTCCAAATTCCTCTTTTGACGTTTCCGGCTTTTTTGAAATGCGATGTTGGATTCGTCTACCTGTTGGTGATATGATGCATGCTCGATTATTTCGCAAACGTCAATTCGAGTTTATCGTTTAGGTGCTCTTCGGATAATACGTTGCTCCTTCTTTTATTGAAATGATACGAATGATGCATTGCTTCTTTTTCTATTTCATTTTTTGCTAAGGTTTTTTTTTGTGAGGGGGAAAGTGCATTTGTAAATATTATTTATTATTGATACACCAAGTAATTAATTTGAATTACTGTTATTTATTTAATACTAATTATAAATTTTTACTTCATATTAAATTATAAATACTATTTCATATTTTGCATCTGTATCAAATTGGAAGATTTTTGTGAGTAGAATGCGTGATTATGTATGGTGTTCTTTGGAGCGTGATATTTCCGTGTTAATAAGAAATATCCCGAATTTGGACTTTTTTCGAGTACATTTTAAAATTGTGGATCGATTAATTGTACCAAGCCAAAAAAATATCTACAATGCTAAACTGTGCCAAATTAAGATTGCCCACTAAGCAGCCAGCAAATTTCCTTGATCTCGTTTTAAAAGATAAACATCAAAGTATGTATACACTTATATGTTGGAAGAAATTTAAAGTTTTTCTTCAAACTTGTGATCATGCGACTTTTGGCGCCAGGTTTTGTAGGAAGGAGACGTTTTCGATGATGGAGTGTCGAGACCTTTGTTTTTTCGTTCTAACCGATTTTTATTTCTGGGCCATAGTTTTCATTTTTTTTTGGTACGCAGCACCCTCCCCTTCCCCTCCTCCACTATATTAATAGGTTTGGATGGCCCCGGGTCTATATGCACTGTTCGACGCACTTGTGGGACAGGGGCGTGTTGGAGCCCCCGCTCGGACTGAAGTTCGCAGACAGCTTACTCGGCAGTTCACACCACTTAACGTCGTCGACGTTGCAATCTTGCCTACGTACGCAACTACACTGTAGACATAAAAATTGTTTTTTTTTTCTTCTCATCTCGTTTTTCCTTTTTCCTATTTGATGCACGCGTGCGCGCCCTCCTGATGGCCTACGGTGGCGAGTGCGCCGTGTCCGAATGATTCATCGACGTCTAAGGCTAGAATGCGGAATCGATGTTTATCGCGCTATCGAGTGCTGATGGTCGTAGGTGACGTTGCTGATTTTCTAGTGATAATCAATTCTATTGATTGGCCGATCAATATGTTCAATATAAAAAAGACAATGTACCTATTATAGTACTCGAAAATCGGTTAAATCCGAGAAAACGGGAGATCAAGTGACCAGTCTAGCGCGAAGATGTCCAAAATGTATCACAACTACGATATTTACTGCTATTATTCCACTATATTTGCAGGCTCCCAGGTGGCGATCTGATAATTTAACCTAGCCGAGGCTTCTTCTTCGTTTCTTTCATTTCGAAGGTTGGCGTATGCACGGAACTCTCGGAACTCTCGGGAATTAAACTCGAAATCACGGACTGTAAAGGCGAATGCGCGTACCACTGTGTTATCAGCATCTCTTTAGCATTAGTGTATGCGACAAAGGTTTTTGTGGCGAGTCTGAGATAATATCGGTTTTGATAAATCATCGTAGTTAAGATCCTCATGGTGTCCTCCAAGTTAAGCAAATTGTTTTATTTCTGCAATTTGTCTTATGTCATTCAGTCACTGCCATGCTTAAGACTTAAAGTCTCACTTCGCAATTTTGCACTTTATTACAGTGCGCATCTCGTTGGTTCAAGTTTCATCGGACATGCCGCTCTTATAAATGCGACGCGCATGTGATTATGGTGGCGTGGAGGGGAGGGGGAACAACTGGTCCTGACTGATTGACAAGCTGTTTAGCTGTTTGTGTGTACTGGGCCGAGGCACGGGTTTCCGAGGAGCCCGCCTAATACCTGCCAGATTGGAGACGGTGGACGGCTGCGTGCAATTAAGTACCCGCTTCGAAAAACAAGAACTTTTGTCGACAAAGTAGATTTGGGTTTAGTAGATTTGATGTGGGGTGATTGTCTCTCCGTTCTTTTTTTTTTTTTTTTTTTTTTTGGTTCGTTTTTTTCTGTTTAAGTTGGGTATATTATAGATCTTATGCACACACAAAGCCACCATCGGACGTTTGTGTTTTCGCGGCAATTGGCATTTTCAATTACCTCCGTTCGGGGAATGTGTCAGCTTCTCCGCCAATCCGAATTCTAATCCCCCTCCACACCAACCGCCCCTTCACCGTGTGGTTCAGGTGACTCCGAATAGTGACTATGTTCGAAGTCAAGGATCTGGAGATACGATTCTTCAATTCCTCGTTAATTGTCATGCTGTGCACGTTAAAAAAAAAAAAAAAAAAATCAAAAGCAATTTGCAATTGTAAGATTGTTTTTTTTTGTTTTTTTTTTTGCAATAGCGAAAATAAAAACTTGTCGATTTTAAAGCTCAATAACTCTGTTGTCTAGGTTCATTTTTCTCGAGTGTGCTCAATATATTTTAAATTGGGCACATGGTTCCTTCGAGACACCAAGCTCTTCCCTGATATGCAAATCGCTTTGCCGAAAATCAAACCCAACCCTCAACAGCACGTTTAAAGTTATTGAGCACATTTAGAATTGGCGAACGCCATTCGAGAACGGAGGCATGGTGAGTATGCTTGGTCGTTTCTACAGGACTATTACTAGAACTTTAAAAACACTAAAATAGAAGTTGTACAATATCTATCACGCATGACTATAAGCAACGCTTTAAGTTCAATTTTATCGATTTTAAAAACACTGTCAATGGAAGAACGTATTTCTTGTTGGCGAATAATTCGCCCGAACCAACACCTTAAACCCTCCACTCCCCCACTGCCTCCATAAACCAATATCCCCACCCCCCTTTATTTTCGGTTCCGCGGTGCACCATGGTAATGGTGGGGTACCGTGCCATTTGCGGTCATTTGAGGCAGCATTAAGGTGGAGTGTAGTGGTGGTGGTCTCTATGGGCGGTTTATTACAGGGTGCGCAATCGCCCTCTCTCTCTGCTGGTCCGGTGTACACACCCATGTGGAGTCGCGCTCGTCCGATCCCGATAAATACGAGCGTACATTGTGCGATGCCGGCGCGGCGCCTGCCACGCCATTATTCCCCCGGTTGTCTTCTTGACCATCTTCGTTTTGGGGGGAGAAGTTTTTCTGCGCGGGCTGTCGGTGGAATTGATGTCTTTTTGCCCGGGTCACTGGGCGTGCGGGGCCTTTCCTCCTAAGAGCCGATCTTGGAGTCCTTGGAGCGAGCAGTGTTGGGTTCGTTCCTTTTGAAAAGGAACCAATTCCCGTTCCCGTTCCTCCGATGAAAAAAGGAATCAGTTCCCGTTCCCGTTCTTCACAAATAAAAAGGAACCTAGGCGTTCTTCCGTTCCTAAAAAAAGTAACCAGTTCCTAGGAACGGGAACTTTCCGTTCCGTTCCTACCCAACACTGGTCATGGAGATGCCAAGATAGAATCCCGGAATATTTCCTATCTCTTCTTACTACTATACATGTGTAACATCTGGATTAGTAAGCTTATATGGAAAGGTACACAAAAAAGAGTCCAGAGGGGAAAAAAAATGTAGCAAACGTAGTAGAGCAGCTTGGCTGCGTGGCACTTGGAACAAAAAACCGGCTGAGACTCAACCGAGAGAGAGGTTTCACCATAGAAATGAATGTTCTTCATTCACGGAAGCGCGAACGGTCAAACGAAAATAAAAACTAAATGCTGCGGTTGACGGATAAGAAAAGACCGGCGGAAGTTTTCCCCCCATCCAGTTCTCTCTCGTTCTAAAAAATAATCACGTGATTGTTTTCTGCCATGACAGCGATTTGTCCACGTCCTGCGTGACCACGAGAAACACTTCGCGGTCCTTGGACAGGAGTTGCTCGCGCAGATAATCCAGCAGGGAAGGTTCCTTCAAGAAGAAAAAAAACACGATTAAGATGGGTACTGTTTTGGCTGAGAGATGGTCAAAAACAAGCTTATTCATTTATCAATATTATTCAATAAGCACTGGAATTCAAAATCTATGAATGAGCAACGGGAATTCAATATACAGATAATGATCATCCGGAATGCCAGAAATTGAAACTGATGACTTTTAGCTCGAAGGAAAATAGAAAGTATCCAATTTTCGTGGAATAGCTTTATTGTATTTTTTTAGTTGGGGAAATTCCTCTTACTGAGTGAATATCACTACTGGAGAATCTGTACCCTTCGTGTTGCTTAGGCAATATGTAAAGGGCACATTTTCACCAGTAGCCCAGGATCGAATAAACGCGAAAACCCCAATTGACCTGACGACTTTTTTGCTGAAACTTTGCTGACTTTATTGAAACTTTGCAGAAAATTTCAAAATGAGGCCTTCTGATGAAAAAATAATCGATCGATCGATTGCAATATGGCGGTCAAGGTTTTTTTAAAAAGTGAACAAGTTGGCCCATGCGAGGACTTTTTTTTTTAATTAGCTTTTGCGCCACTTGCATTAGCTTTCATTCGACGCGTTTTACGTCATCTGGAAACATCAGTTTCCAGATGAATTTTTTGGTTCTTGACAACGAACGAGCCAGAGATATCACGTTTGAAATTATCACGTGTGAATTTGATTGCGCCAGCCAATCACGATTGTCTTTCAGGTGACGTCACA
>JAUJYS010000424.1:0-23504 GCA_033995665.1 Melogona broelemanni
GTGCACTAGGCGCTACGGCGATTTAAAAAAAAAAAAAAAAAAAAGATTTATTCTCTTAAGAGTACGGCCGTCTAGCCCAGTCGATATTGCAACAAATTGCGGTGCGGGGTGGTCCCGGCTTCGATTCCCGTTTATTCGATCCTGGGTTACTGGTGAAAATGTGCACCTAACATATTGCCACAGTAACACGAGGTGTACAGAATCACCTGTAGTAACATTCACTACAGTTAGGAGAAATTCCTCCCCCCCACCAAAAAAAATGTATCTAGCAATTGGACTAAGCAATTGAAATAGGGGTGTACAGTGAGGGGTAGTCCCCCCCCCCAAAAAAAAATGTATCTAGCAATTGGACTAAGCAATTGAAATAGGGGAAAAAAAGCTGCAAATGACAAAATAAAATTGGCGAAATTGATTCTCTTAAATGACAAATTGTTTCTAAATTCTCCAAAAACTAACTAAATTTTCTAATTCACCTTTTCAGAAGCGAATAAGCGTCAGTCGTGTCTAGAGGTGATGAACCGCGCCGCCGACTCCGAACCCTGGTTCGGCATGGAGCAGGAATACAGCTTGCTGGATATGGACAAGCACCCGTTCGGCTGGCCCAAGAACGGTTTCCCCGGCCCCCAGGGACCCTACTACTGCGGTGTGGGCGCCAACAAGGTGTTCGGTCGAGACGTGGTTGAATCTCACTACCGCGCTTGCCTCTACGCCGGGGTCAACATTTGCGGCACCAACGCTGAAGTAATGCCGTCCCAGGTGAGAATAAGCACCGCCGAATCTTGCCTCTACCTTCCAGTGTTGGGTTCGTTCCTTTAGAACAGGAACCAGTTCTAGTTATCGTTCCTCCAATGAAAAAGGAACCAGTTCCCCTTACAGTTTCTCAAAAATTAAAAAAAGGAACCTAGGCGTTCCTAAGTTCCAACTTTTCCGTTCCGTGTCTACCCAACATAAGACTACAGAAGGTACTCTACCATCGAAGTATTTGAGTAACGAATGGCACATTATCGCCTATAATTAGTTTTAAATTAATTCATTTTCCGGTAATTTGAGCGCACTTTGGAATGGATAATTTTAGATCAGATTTTTTAAAATCTCATAAGCCACTTCTTAAAAAAAAACCCAGATCTTTAAAGCACTCGGGGAAGCAACCTGCCAAACTCTGTTTTGGTTTCTGATCCAGGTTGGGATCTTTAACCTGTACCTGACATGGTAGAAGCAGGGATCTTGCTGCTTTACTTCCATTTAGATTTGCACCCAAATATTAAGTAACTTATTTCTTGACGCCATAGTGACGCAATTTTTATTTTCTGCTTTTCAGTGGGAATACCAGATTGGCATATGCAAAGGAATTGAGATGGGAGACGATCTGTGGGTGTCTCGATTCCTGCTCCACCGAGTGGCCGAGGACTACGGCATCGTGGTCTCCCTGGATCCCAAACCCATTCCAGGTGACTGGAACGGCGCTGGATGCCACACCAACTTCAGCACCAAAGCCACGCGACAGGAGAACGGTATTGTGTAAGTATTGCCTTTGGAAATCTGTGCAATGGAACACATGCCAATTTCATCACTAGCCGCCGCTTGTTAATGTCGGTATATGCGGAATACGGATTACCGCGGCGGCTTGTGATGAAATTGGGCAATAAAGGGCGGGGTATATTCCCAGCAAAATCTTTTAACAGAAAAAAAATGTAAATTAAGTCATAAAATAAAACTCTAAAAAAAATGGTTAAATAAGTCGGATAGTTGGACACATTTTCTAATAAAATTTAATTAGTTATTTTTGATAAAAAAATCTCTTGCAAAATCTTAACTCAAACAAATAAAATGTAAATTAACTAATAATATAAAATGAATAAATAATCGGTCGAACAAAGTAAAGAAAGTTGGACACGTTTTCTAATAAAATTAAATGAACTATTTTTGATAAAAATATAAGAGCAAGAACAATCATTCAGACTTAAGTTCGCTAATATTTAACTTATTTTATTTACTGTTAATTTACATTTTATTTTGTACGCTCGTATCTGTCCTACCGGTTTAAAAACCCATAGTTTAAAAAAAAGAAATATATATTTTTTAATTATTTTAACCCAATAATTCCCCATTTCTCCCCACACAGTGAAATCGAGAAAGCCATCGAAAAGCTGGGCAAACGCCACAAGCTCCACATCGAAGCGTACGACCCCAACCAGGGCAAAGACAACGAGCGCCGCCTCACGGGTCGGCACGAGACCTCCAGCATCCACGACTTCTCCGCCGGCGTGGCCAACCGTGGTGCCAGCATACGAATCCCGCGTTCGTGCGCGGACGATAAGAAGGGCTACCTAGAGGATAGGCGCCCCGCCTCCAATTGCGATCCGTACGCGGTGACGGAACGCGTGGTACGAACCACCCTGCTCGACGAATAGGGATGAGGGTGGGGCGGGGGGATCGATTCTCGTCTTTGTCACACGGCTCAAAAAACCGGCGGTGTTAATATCCCCTTTTCTCGAATATATACACATCACCACCTACATACATGGACACTCGTTTAGCTCTGATAAGCGCCACGGAAAACGGAACGTACATTTTGTTTTTGTTTTTTCTTATCTCGTTTACCGCATTATACGCTTAGTTGAGCCGACATAAAGGCAAATTTGTAATTATTGATGGTGGGGGGGAGTGACTTGAGCAACTTTTTAGTAATCGTACGAACAGTCTAAAACAATTACAAAAAAAATAATTCTGATCCCCTTTTTTATAAGTTGCAATTTTTTGCCGCTGTACATAAGAGTGCTGCCAAAAAATGTCTCCTTTTTTTACAAAGTAAAAAAAAAAAAAGAAAAAAAATCTTGTCAAAGCCGTTGTTTGGCTTAGATTTTAGCGTCTGATTCGTAATATATATTTTTAAAATAATGTACCGATCAAAATATTAGGAGCACTGTCACGCAATTTTTATATGAAATAAATGTTTCAACGTCAAATCATCAACTCTGTGTCTGTTTGGTTATTGATTTTATGTACTGAAGCCACCTAGCGGCAATGTGGGAAATTTGAGAACGCGGTTGTCATGGTAACGTTGTAAACACGTTTCGAGCGCAAAATAGAGGCAGACTATAATAAGCTTCGAATTATTTTTAAAAAAATGAGTGCCAACGCTAATAATGAGGCTATTGGTAGGATGGAAGAATTGAAGAGACAAATTAACCTTGCAGGTAAAATAATTTCTTATTCAAAATTTTGGTAGAATATTTTGCATTGGACATCCAACATTTGCTAATATTTGTTTTCTGCTGTCATTTTTGGGTAAACTTAGTTCATACAAAAAATTAACATTCCGAGCTACCCAAATGTTTTTCTTTAAGAAGTATGTATGACGATCTTAATTCAAATCTAATTTTTAGAAAGCAAAAAGAAAGTGGCGTACGATGAAGGCGAAGAAGCAAAGGTTAAAAATAAAGAATACGCCACGAAACTAAAAGAGGACATTGGAAAGTTAAAACAAAAGGTGGGAACAGAGATTCTTATAGTAAATTTCAACTTTACACTAGCTTTAGATAAATCTACCGGCACATTCAATTTTTTTGACCAAACAAACGGAAAAAATTACTATCATCCACAGCAGAGGTTTAAAGCATATTACATATGAAACGTTTAACCATTTCCCAAATTATTATATTCAAACTATTCGTAAAATTAGGCGAGCAAGAATGTATTCGAGGTGACCAACATCAGTCATCCTGTGAAATCTCTTCTGGTCCATCAAAAGAAAACTGAAGTACGTGCATTGAAATTTACCACGACCAATTTATGAGTAATATATTTTAAAGTTTGGGTTACTAAACGCAAATGGATTTGCAGGAAATCATGGAGTTGCTGAATCAGTGGACAGCCGACATGAAGAAGCAACAAAACCTGGTGATGCACACACGTCAGGAGAACGACGAGAAACTAACTGAGCTACGTCTTAAACAGGAGGAAATCTTAAAATTGAAACAGTTCGAGGTGGCGGCTAATCAAATGGAACTAATTAGCGAGCTCAAGGTACAACGCAGATCACGAAGGACAAAATTAAAATAAAAGTACATTCGGATTATTTTCGAACTCGTATATTTAGTTTTAGAATCAGGCCTGGTAATTTGTTTAATTTATTTATTATTGGTAATTTGTTTATCTTTAATAAACATTCAGAAGAAGAAAAAACACGATTCCAAAAGAACTATCTGATATTTTAAATAGCCTTAAAAATTTAAACTCATGGAATATAAATTTTGACACGACAAAAGTATATTAAAAACAACCTTGATCTCAAGAAAATAAACAATTTTTATCATTGCAAAATCAATTAAAAAAATATATAATTGATGGAAAATGATTACAAAGATTTCAGGCCATTATAAAAAATGAAAATACGGTTGTAAATACATCTGTACGCTACAGAAAATTTCAAGCCATTATTAGCATGTTTTAGCACTGTTTTAACTGTACTATCTAAGGAACATATTTCGCCGCTGATTAAAAAAATATGGAATAGATTCAATTAATTGTACTGCCCTTTGTTTTGAAGAAAACGCAGGAGCTCGAAAACAACTTCGAGAAACTGCAAATGAAAATAATGGAAGGTGAACTGGTGCAAAAGAAATATTTGTCCATCAAGCGAGTGCTGGACAACGAGCTGCTTCAACTGCAAAAGGACATCCGCAGTCTGGACGACGACGTGGACAAGAACAAGACAGAGATCCCCAAACTGCAGCTCATCCTGCAGAACGCCATGCAGTCCAACCAGACCATGGAGACGCAGCTGCTCAAACAGGACAAAATGTTTTTCAGGCAGAAGTACAACTGGGAGAAGATGCTGATGATGTGCCAGCAGCAAGAGCCGGACGGGCATGTGACTGACGGAATGGACGAGAAAGGAGAGGTGGAAAGGGTAAATGGAATATTACAGCTATCAGTGTTGGGTTTTTTCATTTTGAAAAGGAACCGGTTCCAGTTCCCGTTCTTCCGGTTAAAAAAAGAAATTAAAAGGAGCCTGGGCGTTTCTAGTTCCTCTTCCAAAGGAACCTGGAACTTTTCCTTTATTTCAATTGAAAAATATTTATGAAAAGATACAGAGTGGTATTCGTCGGACTCGTAGAAACTGTACTCGAAGAAAATAGACTTGTACTCGTAGAAAATTGAAAGGTTATGGCAGAAGCAAATCTTTACACAGAAAAGGAAAACCCGTTCCAGTTCCTCATAAATAGCGTAAAGAACATAAGAAACGTGTTTCTTTTTACAAAAGGAACGTATCCGTCATTGGTTTTGGCTCAATTATTTTTTAGAACAATTGTTAATAGTATTATTTAAATGCAAACTACAAGTGTTAGTGAATTATATCAATAAACATTTTTAAACAGATGCTTCGTAGTTCCACAGCATTGAGTTTCGAGGAGTCATCTCAACACACCAACGAAGGGATTCCACCAATAAACGACGGCGACAAAAGCTTACTGGAACAGATGAAGCTCGCAGCAGGAACCGATAAAGAGGTAGGACTCTAGCCCGACAACGAATGACATTTTTTTCCAGCCCCCAAAGTCTCGCGAAATTGGGTAAATTTTAAGACTCGTGACTTAGGAATTTTCCAAACTGATGGCACAAGGTGAGACCAAGCATCGACTGGCGGGAATAAAAGAACATTACGAACAAAAACTGCTCAAGTTGCAGGACGAAAAACTTGAACTGAAAGCAGAATTGGAGAACGCCAAGCTGTCGCTAGAGAAACAATCGAACGAGTGAGTTATCACAACGTAATTAGTCTGTTATTCTTGGGACACTAAATCTATTCCTTCATTTGAGACCCTCTTAATATTTTACAAGTAAATTCTTTAACCGAGTTTCTGTCTTTTATTTACAGGCAGTACCAACAATTAGAAACAAAATTAAGAGAGGAATCGGAAAGAAAACAGGACGTTTTTTTCCAAGTTGAGGAACACGTTAAACTGATCGACGAGCTGTTCGGTGCTCTGAGACAGTTGTGCGTCAAAATCAGCCAAGGATGTAAGGTAATGATGGGAGTGTTCCTGCTAATAGAAAACAAAACAATCCTGTCCACTTTATTTAGGCGATTTTTAATATTATTAAATATAATTTCGACAGAAGAACAGCCAGACTAGCCGGTCATTT
This sequence comes from Melogona broelemanni, assembly GCA_033995665.1. NCBI lineage: Eukaryota > Metazoa > Arthropoda > Diplopoda > Chordeumatida > Chordeumatidae > Melogona > Melogona broelemanni. The sequence goes on from JAUJYS010000424.1 coordinate 6,151, forward strand.
TTCAAAAATATAATTTAAGAGTAATTCGCAATTTATATTTTGTAAAATTAGCATTTTTCTGTGTCTTTTCCTGAAATGTACTATACGAAGTCAATCGCTAGATTTTTAAGCTAATTAATTCCAATATAATGATGTCCAATTTGTTTTCCCAGGTTCCAGTAATGCTAAGTCCTATTTTCTTCAATTTCTAGTTAGGATATTACGCTAATAAATCTCAACACAACGTAGATGGATTTGTTATACTACTGTCACGCCCCAACTAGATAGCTTGCTAATTCCAAACCACTGTGGTCATTCCATCCCCAACCCAGCTACCCAGCAAACTCGCAGCCACTCCATCGCCCGACGACACAGTCGATCTGCTCATGATGTGCACCGAGCGCGTGGAAGTGCTGGTCGAGCAATGCCGCGATTACGACAGGAGCAGCGCCACCAAAATGTACCAGGGAATGAGAGTAAGACTTTATCCGCTTATGAAACGCCAATTAGCAGCTGCACTATAGCTACACTGCACTTGGCTATATCAGATATTTTTTTCTTTTAAAAATACAATTAAATGTGCATTTTTGTTGTTTCGCTAAAAATATAATGTCTTTGCAGTACACCGAGAATATCGAAGAGGCTCAGTTGGTACTCAAGCCCAAGAAGAAATCCCAGCAATTCGAGGAGCCCATCTTACAAATGGTCAAGTCAACAGAAGAGTACGACGTGTCCACCGACCAGGAAATGATGACCAGGGCAATGGTCAAACGCCAGGCTAAACTAATCATCGATCACAACTCCAAACTACACCCAAAAGGGGCGCAGAATCAGAAGAAGGGCAAAGGAAATTAAGGCTAGAGCATATTATCATATTCCTAACTTCAAAAAGACCGTTCATTTACATTTAAAATAAATAAATAAACGATATCAAACAGGGGTTCAATAAAACCTAACGTTTAGAGAAAAACCAGCTCACAATAAAGGTGAACGACACAAAAAAATCGTCAAACTGTATGGCCTCAAAAAATTGAAATTATTCGACAAAACACGTGAAACCACAACATAAAACTGTCAAACACAAACGCTGTCAGTATTTTTGCTTCTACAATCGTTGAACCCAATTGCACTCAATTTTAATTTGCTTTCTATACGTTTTAATTACTGTAGTAAAACATTGGCATATACGTGTGACATTAACAAGAGGCAAACTTGGTTGCACTTACATTGCTTTGGAGTGTATACTGTTGGAGCAAATATCTACAGAACGTTCAATCCACCGACAGCAGTTTTCGCACTTTCACCAGATGCTCTTCCAACTTGGCTCCGGATTGTTCGAGATCGTCCGATAGTGTACTCTGCGAGGTCGCAGTTTCTTTCATGCGGATGCTTTCATCAATAAAGGTTTTCACCTGTGAAATTATGGAAGATGTGTCAAATGTCATTAAAGTTCAACAATCGACACAAGAAACTATGAAAGACTGAGACAGAAATATCTCTCCCATTTTCCTTGATTATGTTGTCAGACATATTTTAGCACGCACAAAAAGACATCGCTCTAACGGAGCGCAATAAGTTACAATCCGTTCTAGTTGCCACTCAGTATGGTAATAAAATTTCTTGTCAATTTTTATAATTAATTTATAGATGCTTCTACTGAATAAAATATGTTTTTATGAATCTGTAACTGTGGTCATTTGCGTGAGTTGGTGGGAAATTTTCTGAGAAACAAAATATTCACCTGTGTCCAACATACGACTCTAACTCTACCTTGTTATACGTGACCTCTTCGGGTGATCTTTCATAAGGGTCAGAGTTGACACTATCATCCAAACCGGAATCACTGTTTGTGCTCATTCGGGGACCTCCTTAAGAATATAAGAGATACGAAAAATCGTAAGGAAATAAACGTTGAAGTTATTTATACGGCAGGAAATTCAAGGGATACGAAACTGAACTAGTTTCGTGCGTTAAATGTTTACCTACCGTCGTTGGCGCGCATCGTAAAAATAACGTCGTTCTCCGGGGCTCCCCGAATATCCTCATGAATTTCTTCGAGTTTCGGGGGTTCTGGGCGAGCCGGTAGGGCTGCTTTTCGCTTAAACATGATTAGATTCACTAAAAAACACTGGAAATTTTACTTTTTTACCAAGAAAGTTACGAAGTTTCACGTGGAGGCGGCCATTTTGAATTTAGCTGTTCAATGATCCTAATAGAGTGCTAAGCAGCATATACTAGAAATGCCAGTCGTGCGCAGTTACTAAAATACGGAATTGTTATTACATCACTCTATATTTATGCTCAAATTTTCATGTGACAAAATATGCACTATCACAATTTACAAGTAAAATTTCCAATAAAATGAAACCAAACATGAATTTTGTCGATTAGGTTTATTCATTAATGCCCAGATTATATTTCTCATGCAGCTCTTTAGCGGTCACGCCGTCACACAGAGCCAATTTACCCAGAACCTCTTGAGCGGCATCTTTAATTTCATTGTACTCGTGCAGAAGCTTGACGTGGACATCCAGTTCATCGACACTCAGTCCCCTGTAATGACGATTGAAAGATACGCAATTAATAACCAAAAACATAACGATAAGTCCATGTCAAACTTGATGTTGAGTTGTCAAACCGTACTCTGCGATCAGCTGATCAATTTCTCTGTCCAAACTTTGGCATCGTTCCTTGGCTGCTTTCACTTCCTCCTCATGGCTCTGTTTGGGTGTGATGTTCATGGTTTCACCCTAAACAAACGGTTCATTAAATTTCCAAATCACAACGTATATCGCGAAGAAGTTCATGGAGCGCAGTTTTATTGATGGTTCAATGCTTACATTGGGAGAGTATTCATGAAGCGGCTTTTGTGGCGTTGTAGTTGGCGCCATTTCTGGTAATGAACGATTGATAGCGCCACCTACTGCATATATCATTGTATACTATATATCGGAGGGACATTCAAAAACGCAGTTACTACTGTACCTGATTTTTTTTTTTGACTGCTCCATTTTTAATCAATAAAAAAATATTACGCCCTCGTAAACGTTGGCATCGCTCTACATGTCTAGACTTTAGTAATTTTATAAACACATTTATTTAATAGAACTATCTAATGAGCAAATGGTTTGTTTCACATACAAAGTATGTAAAATACCCCAAAACGCTGACGTACGGAACACACCAATTGTATTTGCACACCAAAACGATATTAATAGCATTAGCATAATTTAGCTTTTCAAATTATGTATTGCTTGAATTTCATTCTCAAGAACTTACTTCTTGTATTCGTCTTATTAGAAATATCTACATATGCCAAAAAATATTAGTGTAAATGCGAAATTCACGTACATTTCCATTTGACTTAACAAAACTAAATGTAGATCTAACAGCATACTCAAATTCCTTTAGGAATTATCGCAAAAATACTCTTACATGCAATAAGTGTTGATAAAAATATACGAATGCCCTAAATAAAAAAGTCAAAACCACGCAATTACTTATTACTCCATGTGGTATGTTTATTCATGTACACAATCAGTTCAACTATTAAATACACGACATGTACAATTACGATCACAAAAACCCCATGTACCCCAAATATAGCTGTGAACGCTATAATTTCTGTACCAATTAAATGCGGCGCTAGTGCAAACCTGCTTACACAAACTCACGTCTATGTGACTTAAAAAAATATAAAAAATTCTCTCAAAAATGTGAAGTGAAAATTTCAGCAACGAAAACGTACTGTTTCTAAGTGGCAACTAAACTAAGTGCCTTGTTGTAAGTGAGCACTGCGAAAAATGTGCAAGATTATTTGACAACTACATATCCACAAACCTGAACATAATGTGGTGAAATTGGACCAATTCATACGAAACAATTCACGTAAGTTTAAAAATTGGTCATTTAAACGAGAGGTTGAGAATCAAGACAAATAACACCAAATTTAGGTTGAAAACATGCTTAATGGTAATTTCATATATCGCCAAAATATTTGAGCCATTCAGAAATAAATTGCGGATAGATTAAAAAAAATGTCCAGCTACCTTATTTTTTGCAAATCACATTTTTAAGGCAACAAAAATCACCAAAATGCACAAACAGCATAAAAATGAAAATGAATTTTGACTAAATTATTTTATGACGCTACTTTTCATCTTCTTCGACATGGATTTATGAAACTTGGGTACAAATATTTACACAGTTTCACGAACAGCTCGATACCATTACCGAGCTGAAATTCAAACCTCATGGGGCCACTAAGTGTCGACAGTTAGTGAAACAATCAGGTATTGGACCGATAGTCAATATTTATTTACATGGTAACGCTAGTGAATTCACGGTGACGTCACGACTATGTGTATGTACAGAGAGACAGAGAGGTTCAAAGTGAGAAACGTTTCAGTGTTTCAAAAATTCCCTCAATTTAGGCAAGCCACTGTGCTATGACCGCTATGGCTTGCATGCTTAACATGAATCAATGAATAATTATTTTATTTTTGGAAAACGATATATCTTTGTGAAGAACATAAAATAAAACCAATTTTTTGCAAACGCTATTTGATTGCGGCTAAACATCAAGTCACCAAACTCAGTATGCAAAATTGCAACACATGTATGCAAAATTGCAACTGCATTTTCGGACCGCACGAAAAATTGCAATTTCGATTTTCTGCTTGCATTCCACTAGATAATATCAACCAATTTTGTTCTAACATTTTTGGTTGGTGACTTGTGGCACAGAAAATTGTAAATTGAATGTTATCGAATATTTAAAAAAGCAATCCACTGGTTAATAATTATTTTATCAGCTAGCAGTACACATTTGTTGTACTATGAATTTTGGAATTCTTTGGCAAAAAAAAACGTACTCGACTCCAACTAGAAAATATAATTTGAATATCACTCAAAGGCGCTTCCAACTTCGATAAAAATACGGCGCAATATATTAACACTGGGATACTGATGACAAAGCCCTTCATAGCCGATGCCTCGGCTGATGCTAGGGGGTGGCTAACTCCCCATGGGCTGGCTGTGCGGTAGCTTGGGGATGAAGGCAGCCGGGCTATACCAGAGCCATCGACAGTATGGCTCTTTCTATACCCGCTGCCATAATCCACCCACAACCCTAATAAATAGCATATTGCTTACGAACACACGCATAAAAAGACTGATTTTCTTGAGCTGTGAAGCCGGCATTCCAAATTCCGACACACTTCAAATAAAATAATGAATTACTTATGGACAAATTGCAGGATGTGCGAGACATTGTTTTACGCAAAAACACGTTGAAAACCATTTAAATTTTCAACGACATTTGTGTGCAAACAAAAGTGCTAAAATCCATATTGCTGATGCTGTTTCACTAATCAAAATATTTAGTTTTTTCTTAAACAAAAATGGCTAAATTTTCTGTCATATACATGTACAGGGGTTTGACAAAATAATTGACTATACACCATGCATGGCGAAAAAAAAAAAGGCGTTTCCATTATTTGATCCAACCGCTGTACTTAAAAAGGATATATTGCGCGTTGACGTGGTCAACTTACGTGCTTTCGCAAGCCTCAAAATGACAGTTTTATTCCGCAGTGGTGTTGGATGACTTCCGGGCGTTCCTGCGTCGCCGCTTGAATCCGTTGACGTAATCCGCCTCGACAGGATGTCGTCCGTCGTCCACCGATTCCTCCGACATGTTGGAATGAGACGACATGACCGAATGGAATTCGGCGCCGTCCTGCTTGCGCACCTGGCTGGGAATCATGGACTCTTTGACGTAGACCAGCTTCGTGTTCATCACCTCGCAGTCGATCTGCATCATAGCGATGTGACCTTTGGGCGGCTTCATCGTATCTGCGCGTCAAAAAAAATACAACAGTTTAAAAAAGTATCGGATTTTAACCAAATCTAATCACACCAAATCCAAAAATATGTTTCCCACATAAGTTATTTTAATTCCTAAAATATGTTCTTACAAAAAGTTCCGACAAAAAGTTAATGAAATTCCTATAAAATGTTCCCAAAAAAAAAAATTAAAATCCTAAAAAAAGTTCCTACAGAAGTTAATTGTGATATTTGTGCGGCCTGCTAATCCAGTCGGTAATGCTTTCGACTGCGATGCGGACGGTCCCGGGTTCGATTCCTGGCAAAGGCTTTCGTTTATTCGACGAGCCGCGGCACTGGTGTCACCCCTGAGCTTCCATTAGGGAGTCCAGAGCTTAGGGGTGGATCCTCGGCAGCCTGGCTATACCAGCTGCCTTTCCCCTTCCCTTACCTGCCCTGCCCCTCACCTATCGCCATAGAGATACGAGGGTGCAGTAATCCTGTAGTGATTAGCACTACGGTGATTTAAAATAATAATAAAAAAATACGATAATCGATGCTACATACGACTTGCATTGCCTTCAAGTCGAGTAGTCTGACATCACTGCGAGCGGTCGCATCTCCGACAGCTCCCGTCGTCTGCTCGAATTTTGCATTGAACGATACGTGGCTCACCGAGAAATAGGCCTACGATTTCTCTATCAACAATGTAGTACTAATTATGCATCATCGCGAATTAAATGAAGTGCTACAAGTGTAAAAGGGAAATAGGAAAAACTCAAGGTGCCTATTTCTGCACTACGTGCAGAAAACATTACCATCCAAAATGCCAAGGGAGCTCAACAGATACTGTAAGAGCATTCCCACTATCAACCACAGCAACATGGTCATGCTCGAACTGCAAAGATAGACGCCCCTCCCCTACTTCGATCCTAGGCAACAAATATTCTGCATTAATATCCGGAGTCCGATCTCGGGCAACAGTGAACTCAGATACGACAACTTCTATGCGAAATGTGCAAATTCTGTCGGATACGTCAAGAGGTTCAAGGCTAAGGAGCGGTGCGGTGTATCGTCGCTCAATAAACAAAGGTAATCTATCAACTGACCCCACAACACGCACGCAGAATCAGCTAGATGGCTTTGGATATGGAAAAGTGGAATCGCCAGGGTTACCATCACCATTGAACAATGTGCGCAACCATTCTCTTGATTCTAGAGATCTGGAATTGGAACCAGACGATCGATCAAATATTGAACAAGGCCTGACCACTCCACTCCGACCCGAAAAAAAAACTGTTTCCGATTACTTAACGGTTGTGCACGATCCCCTTCTGGTCAGCTCGATTGTGGGAACATCGGGTGAACTACGGAGTCCGTTCTTCATCACATCAGATATTCATGTGCAGTTATCCGCGGTCTTGGATGACCCTGCCCCCCAGGGTCTGAATTTTGAAGCGGACGAGCCCCCCACCTCTGAGACCGAACCGGAAATACTGCACCGCTCTGAATCTGAATCTAAGTTGACGCCACGAGACCAGCGACTATTCTCCTGCTCAGACGAGTCAATATTAACATTAACGGATAGAAATATTGACTCCGAAAACCTGGAATCTTCCTGTAGTGAGTCCGAATTTGGTGAGAGATCTACGGAAATAACGTCAGGACACTCAGCCTCGGACCGACAGGTACTGATTAGCCCGGGTGACCACTCCTCAGACTCATTTGTATCGCTGGATAATTCGACGTTGGATTGTTGTGGTTCACCTGTGTCCCCACCGTTAAACTCTATGCCTCTAACTACGGCTCCAGCGCACCCCCCTACGAGCAGTAGTATGGCGTCCGGAAATACGGATGCTTTGTTAAAACAACTGCTGAGTGGTCAAACCGCGTTTCGAGAGGAGATAGGCACCCAACTTGAATCAATTCGTGCATTGGTAGAAAAGGAATCGGTGCAGACTGCCGCTCGCTTTGATTTCTTCACAACAAAGATTGAAAGCCTTACTGTTAACGTAACGCAAGTACAGGTGGACATCAAGAAACTTGAAACGGCCTACAATAATCTATCGACCAGAATCGACGATCTTGGTAAGACCAGCGTAAGAACAAGCAAAAAATTTGAGGACATTCGAGGAGACAATCGTCACCTGAGGGACGAGGTCTACGACCTCAGGCAGCAACTGAACAAGCTATCGAACTTAATTAAAAACACTAATTGGGAACCGGTGTACTCTGAGTCGGACTCAGAGGTGGCGTTGGGAAAATTCTATGGACTGTGGAATGGGGCTAAGGGGAATTCTACATATTTTACAAAACCTTTGACGCGTATTAACAAAAGCTGGATGAATAATGAACTAATATGGTTGATAAACAAAAAAAATAACCTTTTCCGACTAGCTCGCAAACACCCAAATAACGAGCGAATACAAATGTACTATCAGAAAACCAGAGGAATGGTGAGCAGACTCGTTCGGAATGGTAGAAATATATACTATAGATCATTAATAGAAGTTAATGCTAAAAACCCCAGAAATCAATGGAAATTAATCACTGAAATGTCAACCGGTCTAAAGCCTGATGGTAATAAATTACAGACATTTCCTGAAATACCCACTGGGGATCCTAATAATAATAATAATAATGTGGCTGACAATTTCGGGAGATTTTTTTCAGAAATTGGTCCTAATTTACTAAAAAAAACTAGAGTAAATGAATTACTGAATAATAAAGACCTTAGCCCATACACCATCTCAAACCGGGCAAAAGATTTTTTCTACCTACCTCAAATTGAAGAGAAGACACTTAAATCTATTATAAAGGGAATGAACAGTAACAAGGGCCCGGGACCAGATGGAATTAGTACCCGTGACCTTCAAATAAATCTTGATCATGTCATTGGACCTATACATTATATATTTAATCTTATTATCTATTCGGGATTAATACCAAAAATTCTGAAGGCTTCATACGTGATTCCTATTTTTAAAAGTGGTGACAGGAATGATGCGAGTAACTACAGACCTATAAGCATCTTAAATGCTCTACATAAAACATTCGAAATATATTTTAAACTTGAATTTCAGGAATATCTTATTAAAAATAATACTTTAAGTCCATCACAATTTGGTTTCACCCCGGATAAATCAATACATAATCCATTGTATGAACTTATACATAGTATTAATTTCTCTTTAGACAAGGGACATACCCCATTAGCAATATTTATAGATATTTCCAAAGCATTTGATTCCTGTCACCACGAATTACTCTTGAGGAAGCTAGATGAAATTGGCATTCGAAGAGATACAATGAGATTGTTTGAGAGTTATTTGGGTGGGAGGAGTTTCAGGATAAAAATGAGAAAAGAATACAGCTCCAGTTTTGAATTAACATGTGGTGTTCCGCAGGGCTCAGTCCTTGGCCCAATCCTATTCCTGGTGTACTTAAATTCTATATTTCGGACTCCTTTATTTGGGACAGTCAGAGCTTATGCGGATGATACTGTTTACACAAATGATAGTTATGACATGGTTAAACTGGCTGATGAAGCCCAGCGGGATTTTTTGGCAATATCCGAATGGTATAACTTAAATGGACTAGTACTCAATTTTAATAAAACAACGTTAATGACATTTAATAGGAAAAATAATAGTAAAATAAAAATACTCTATAAAAATGGAGAGGAAATCCCGCAATCAGAATATGTCAAATATCTGGGTCTGTTAATAAGCTCAGACATGTCCTGGATAAGGAACCATAACCACCTTACGAGGCGACTTTACAGTGCAATCTCACAGATGCAAAGGGTACGTGACTGTCTAACAAAATCATTGCGCATTCAGTTAATGAATGCTTTCTTTATATCGTACGTAAACACACACATAATATTCTGGGGTTCGGACACTCGTAAGCAGATAAAAAAAATCCAAAAATTACAAAATATAATGGTACGATCGGTGTTTTATATCACGAGAGAAACTCATGCCAAAGTTAGGACCGATATTCTATTTAAAAAATTGGGTTTATATAGTATAAGGCAAATATATTGTCAACGGTTAATTGAATTCACATACAAGAATAGAGACATAGTCTCTCTTGAGAAATCTACTGGGAAACCTAGAGAAACAAAACCTGTAAGGTATGTGATCCCAAAAACAATTCTACGAATCACGGAACGTGACATATCTTATAAATCGGCAAAACTGCTAAACGAGTCTACTCTCCCCCTTGGATGTGTGTCATACCCCCATTTTAAGAGAATGATTAAGAAATATATCGATGAGGGAAAATTGAAATACAATTGATAATTGTTACCATTATAATGAGTAATGAATAATTTAGTCAGATCTGATTCTACTTAATTCAGATCTTGAATTGCAAATGTACTCTATATGAATTTGTTATCTCCCTGCATTGATTGACTGTTTCCTTATACTGGGGTGTCACATACACATCGACTCCTTGAATCCTTAATATCAGTGCGATGTATGATGTATTGACTCATTATTTTCTTCTTTTTTTACTTATTCCTATTTTACTAGGCTACAAAGATCACAACGGTTGAATGACCATACAAAATTTCTATGATTTCGGGGAGACTTTCAGACTTTCAGACTTTCCGACATTCCGATTAACGAGAGCCTGATACAGATACATATGCCTCTGACGTGTATTCTACATAATCACTTATTTTTGTTTAAATTTTATTTTTATTTGTTTGATTTGTATTATTTTGATTTGTTCAGTTGAATTTGAGCATCGAAAGATTGAATGTTCACTTGACCTCAGTTGGTTTGGTTTAAGATGTCATAGATATTATTGACGTTTTCCTTCTTCCTGTGTCTGTCATCCGGTATTTCCGTATGCTACTATGTGGAGACGCCACGTATGCTCTATCCAGCTATTACTTATTGCAATGGCAGACGACGACTAGAGATTGATATTCGTTGAGTTATTTTAAATATGGCCAGATGGCCGTATTTTCTTTAATATGTTTTGTTGACCGCTCCAGTATGTCTTAAATATTTGGTCGTTCATTATTCGTGTACCTTCACATATCGCTCACGCGACATGAAGGTCCACAAAATCGCGTGAGGTGCAGTGGCCCCCTTGAAACCTACTTAAAATCGATAAATGTATTGTACCTCTCGCTGAATAAAAAAAAAAAAAAAAAAAAAAATCAAGCCAGTTTTTCACATCCGCAGAATACGAGTTTTAATTTTATGTCAAACATGAGTTTAGGAGAAATTAAGTTTTCTTCGCAAATCATACATTTTTGCTTTAAATAAAAAGTAATGTAGCCTTAACCAATTCAGTGTTTTTTCTTAATAAATGTAGAGAGTAAAAAAATATGTAGGTGTAAAATATCATCTGATATGTGCTGGAAGAATACATGTACACTTGATGAATCTTTTTGGGCTAGATGATGTGGATGCGCCTACTTCGACACCATTCGATATCAACTCTCTGCGCGTGAAAATAAACTTGGACACCGATTCCAGTTCGATGGCCGTGTACGATGAGGATTACGACGGTGACAGAACTACCGTCGATTGCTGCGATTCCACTCCTGCAATCGTCCAGTCCAGCTACGCTCCTCCGCCCGGCTCCGGGTGAGAACAGTTAAGGGGTTGTAACAGTTTCTACGACCCCGGGTTTGATTCACGGCTACTGGCGGTACTGAGGTACTGACGAAAACGTGCCACTCAGACAATGCCATAATAATGTTAGGGGTACCGAATCTTCCGTAGTGCTGCACTTTGATTAAAAAATATATATTTTATGTCTCTCGTAGAACGGCATTTTATTTTTAATTTAGAAAGCAAAAATGTATTTTTTTAAAGTCAAGGGCAAATCTAAAGCATTTTTTTATCATTATTTTCTTACCGCTATTTTAAGTTGTTTCCAATATCACGTGTACTTCACATTACTCTTCTGTAACCGGACTTTATTTTACTGATTTATAATTTATCTAATGCGATCGGTTAAATTTGAATTAATTACCGGTACTTTTTTAACTTGTCGTTAGTTGGTTGTCCACAAAATAAGTCGCATTTTTTTCTCACTTCCATGCTCGTTCTAGACGCAACGTGACGTCTGCCCAGTCGAGTCATGCAGCGTCTGGCTTTCGGAAACCGGAGCCCTCGTGGCCCAAGATGAAGCTGGCCCCACCCGGCAGCACGACCTACGCGCCCCATTCTCCTGAGTTTGACCTACAGAATGCCGAGACGGCCGTCAACACCGCGCACACCCTCTCCCCCGAAGACCGCGACTACGTCACGGCCGCCACCTGCACACCGCCGGCCTACGCTACTACTCGTCCGCCGCCGACTGTCTCCGCAAATCCACCATCGGATAGAATCATACGGGTAAACGGCGAGCCCTACCACGTCATGAAACTGATCGGCCAAGGTGGATCCTGCAAGGTGTACGAGGTGAATTTTTTTGTATACATTTGTCATGAACGGCACATAGAGGGAAGTTCCAATTAAAATGTTTTCCAAATTTGATAGTGTTAAAAATATCGGAAGGTGCGAAGAAAAAAATGGCATAAGGAAAAGTTTGTTAGTCGGACCATAATAACTTTTTTCTTCCTTCAAATACCTTGTATATTTGGCTGAAACGCAAAATTGTAATTCTTACTAAAAATGAAGCATATTGAGAGACTGTGGCAAAGGGGAAATGGAGTCCGAGGTGGGTTAAAGTTTGAAATGTTTTTTTGTGGCACATACTCGATTTTTATTTTAAAAATTCCGTAATTACTTGAAACTTCGAAGGTCTACGACATGAACAGGCAGCTCCGAGCTATCAAATGCGTGCAGCTGACCAGTAAGGAGGAGGACATATGCTACATCAACGAGATCGCCTTGCTGAGGAAACTGCAGGGCAGCAACCGAGTCATCAAGCTGTACGGCTCGTGAGTGTCTGAAGTGTAGCTGTGGATGCCTTCCGACGGTGGCTTATTGACTTTGAGGTGGAAATTCAGATGGATATTGTTTGTTTTTTTGTCACTATATCAGCGAACTGAACGAAGAAGATCGGTCGCTCTACGTGGTCATGGAACGCGGTGATGTCGATCTGGCTACGCTCATTCGATCGGCCAGCGATCGGGGGCAGATCACCGATGCCATGATCAAGTTCTACTGGTCGGAGATGTTGCTGGCGGTCCAAGTGATCCACCATGAAGGTATTTCGCGACTAGATTATTTGTCCGTTCCTGTTGGGCAGTCCTGTTAGTTTTCTAGCATGTCGAGTTGCTGCGTGGTGTTGTACGGAACGAACGTTGTTGTTCATTTTTTTCTTCTTTTATTCGTGAAGGTATCATTCATTCCGATTTGAAGCCCAGCAATTTTTTAATCGTCGAGGGCCAGCTGAAGCTCATCGATTTTGGAATTTCAAGCGCGATTCCAGATGACTTGACCAGTATAATTAAGGAAAACGCGGTAAGTTCGATAATTGTCATTGCTGCAACTGTTACAGATTTTATTTTCATTTATGGTACCTATTTCGTATTCAATTCCTAAATTAATTATTCGGAGGAAAAATAAATTTTAATTGTCATCATACCAATTGCAATTTATTTTTCCAAAAATAACATATTGTCTTTTCAAAAGGGACTTTGGACCAACATTAAATTAAAAACAAAATTTTTGATATTATATTTACCCATTATGTAGGTTACGATGTCGTTACACATGCTAATATCATGCTGAAATCTTATGTTAAATTAGGAAACGTGTCCTTTCTGTATATTTAATGTAGCGTTTGTTTAGGAAGATATTTTGTCACCAATATGCGTTCCAATTTCAGATGGGCACTCCCAGTTACATGAGCCCCGAAGCGCTGAAGGACGAGCCGGTCGACGCGCAGGGAGCGGGAGCCCGTCGCATCAAGATCGGCGTCAAGTCGGACGTGTGGTCGCTCGGCTGCATCCTCTACCACATCGTGCACGGTCGCACCCCGTTCAGCCACATCCGCCGACCGTACAAGCTGTTCTGCGCCATCGCCGATCCCAAACACGACATTCTCTTTCCGCCCGTCACCGACCCGCTGCTGGATGACGTCCTAAAGGTTAGGATATTTTTCTCTCTTTTGGGAGCTTGCAAAGAGATCTCAGAGTCACGAAAAGCTCTAGATTAATACAGGAGCATGATAAATGCTGCTGCACGACGTTGTGAAAATTGTATGTAAAGCTTTTATTTAAATGCACAGCAATTTAATTAAGAAAATTCAAGCGAATGTTGTCAATGCGTGATTAATTCCGATCACAACGTCGTGCAGCAGTATTCATAAGGTGGTCTAAAAATATCAGTCACTAAATGCCTGAAAGTAGAAAACATAAAATTTATATTTAAATATTTCCAGGACTTATATTCTTAAATCACAGTTCCCATATTTGTTTTCATGTTTCTATTTTCTCCTATTTTAAATGTTTGCGTGGAAATTGCATAGTGAGAACCGGTAGGTTTTTGCACAGGCATTCATGTTTCTTTGTATCCTAATTGTTTTATGCACGTCTAATCCAACGATTTAGATTCAAAGTTGAACCGAATTTTCATTCTCGCTCATTTGTCTCACGAAAAACTGCCACTTTAAACGACCTCTAACTCTTTTTCAGAGATGCATCGTGCGCGATCCAAAGCAACGAGCCTCGATCGATTACCTGCTCAAACATCCTTACCTCACCGGAGCAACATCCGCTGAAATGAAGCCAATGAGTGAGTTGCGCGTGTCACGTTTGCATTATCAGGAATTGCAATTTTATTTGTTTGATTCTAGTTTAGGATGTCTGTAATAATATGGATCGATAAATTTGCTTTTTAGATAAGACGGTCGAGTCACTGATGCACCAAATAAGTGAACTGTCCCCGAACAGCATGAAGAAAATATCTCAGGTAAGCTATTGTTATCCAGTTTTACGGCACACATGTTTCCTAATTATGTTTTTACATGCCACATTTAATTATTAATTACATTTTTTGTATTTTATTCTATACATTTACGCATGTATACATTTTTTTAAACTTTCTTGTGGTAGGTCGTAAGTCTAATGAACATATCGAAACCCAACCTGGATCAGTGAAGGAGCAGTTAGCCCTGTCTTGAGGTGACTGACGTGGACGGTGCAACTTTCCGGCTCGTGCGATGACAACTTTAATTTACGAGGTTTCTCGCTCGTGTGCAGTAAGGCAGACTATATCTATATATTTTTTCAGTTTAACCCAGTGTACAAATTATTTATCATTTTTTTGTTACTCATTCAAATTTTACATTTTTTGTATCTGCGTTATGACACTTGATTACATTGTTCAAACTGCGGTGTCAATGATGTGAGCATGCTTGTTAAAATAATAAAACTTTCCAGTAACGTTTTATTTCGCACCAGATTTGCCAAGCTTGACTCTTTCGTGTTCCCGCAATCTGCAAGCAAAAGAAATGCCAAATTACTCCTCTGTTGAGAAAAATATTGAGTAAGCCATTCTAAGATAAAACCAGGTCGCCCCCATCCCCCAGTACTACGTAGAACAACGTAAAAGACATTTTAGCTTATTTACCTGATGGCGTTAATCTTAATGAAACCGGCCGCGTCAGTGGGATCGTAATCGCCTTGAACATCCATACTAACGGAAGCAAAAGGTTATAAATTGAGAATCATAATTATAAATTAAGGTTAAATTATAAAACGTTCGGGTATAAAAAAATTAACGTCGTATCCACTCCCCCACTCGAAGGATTTTTCAAGCTCACCTGACCAGCTCTTGATTATAGAGACTGTTGGGCGAGGACCTTGCCACTGCCTGGGCCGAACCTTTGTAAACGGCCACGGTAACCTTGCCGGTGACTCCCTCTTGACTCAGCGCCAGGGACTTGCGGATGAATTCGCATTCCGGCGAGTACCAAAATCCATTGTAGATTTGTTCCGCGAATCTCGACATCAGGTATTGCTTCAGCCGACGTACTTCCTAAAATAATTGAAGTTTGATTTTTATTTTTGTTTCAAATTGAATTATACTTATGTAGGCGAATTCCAGCGAACGGATAATTTTACTGGTGCATACCCTGTCCATGCTTAGCGTCTCCAAATCCAGATGGGCCGCATAGAGAATGGTTCCGCCTGGCGTTTCGTAGACACCTGGAAGATCACATATTTAAAATTATTTCGGTTTCGAATAGTCTTGGCTCGTCGTTCAATCTGTGACACTTCGATTGCAATTGCATACCGCGAGATTTCAATCCCACGAAACGGTTTTCTACTATGTCAATTCGGCCGATTCCGTGGCGCCCTCTAGGAAGAAATAATTAATTAATTAAAAAAATGTTCGTCGATTTCATTTTTTTTTAAATTGTTCAGCAGGTAGTTTTAGAAGGGCACCTTATAAATTATCAGTATGTTTATTTTTCCGCTTACCCTACTGCATTCAGGTACTCGAAGATTTCCCGTGGTTTGGTTTTGGTTTGCCCGCTCTGAAGGTCGACCACTTTAACGGGCAAACCATCAACGAATTCCAATTCGAGTTTCTCTGGCTTGTCTGGTGCCTTCTCCGGCGACACTGTCATCTGATAGATGTCCTCGGGAGCTTCTTTAGATGGGTCTTCCAATACACCAGATTCGTAGCTAACAAAATGTAACAATGCCACGATAGGTTGTGGCGTTAGAACAGGTAATTGGAATTGCAGATTTCGCCTGCTTAAAACAAATCATTATACTCGGCTCATTATGCAAATATAAATACGTTTAGTACCTGATATGCATAAGATTGGCATCCATGCTCCAAGGAGATTTAGGGGTGACTGGTAAGGGAATTCCATGTTCCTAATTCATATTAATGAACATTAGAAACATGTCAGAATTGCAAATGCGTTCACTGGCATAATAAATATTTTCTTGGATTTCACTATACGTACTTTGGCATACTCGAAAAGATCCAATCGTCCTTTGAAGCGTTTGTAAAATTCTGGTTGTCGCCATGGGGCGATAATCTGTGCAACAAAAGTGTACTTATTAATTATTTTTTATTATCATAGCTTTATTCTTCATTTGAACACCACGCATTTCCTATTGTGCTAAACTTTAGATTCACTGATTGATACCACTCATGGTTGTCTTCTAAATTTAAATTTCGCTTGTTGATGAAACAAAACTCAATTTTTTTGTAAAGAGAAAATTTGTTTGAACACGTTCGTATAAATATCTCACCTTGACTTGCGGATAGAGCGCGTAACAAGCCAGCTCAAAGCGGACCTGGTCGTTGCCTTTCCCGGTGGCTCCGTGCGACACATAGGCCGCCTTCTCCGCCCTGGCCACTCCCACCAGCCCCATAGCTATGCAGGGGCGAGCGAGCGAGGTGCCCAACAGGTAGCGCTCCTCGTAGATAGCCCCCGCCTGAATCGATGGCCAAATGTAGTCCTCCACGAATGAATCGCGCCGATCCTCGATAATAACCTGTACGAGCAAAAAACTACATTAGATCTCTATTTCTTTTTTTTTTTTTTTTTTTTAATTCACCGTAGCGCCTAGTGCACTACAGGAATACTGCACCCTCGTGTCT
>JAUJYS010000425.1:0-23409 GCA_033995665.1 Melogona broelemanni
CCCTCCCAGTCATGTCCTGGGTTTTACATTTGTTCCTGATTTATATTATTTCTAATTTTAGGGTATTGAACGTTCCATTTCCAATTACATTTCATTTTTTCAATCAAGCCATGACCTCCGTCGACAAAAGATTCAAAGAAGTACCGTACAAAAAAAAAGGGAAAAAAAAAAGAAGCATTCAACTTTTGCCGCGACTCTTCTTCAGCGCAAATATTAACGTCCGCAACAATTTTTTTTTTTAAGACGACGGCGACATTGTCGCGTCCGCGTAAAAATCCTATAACTGTCCGGCGTTTTAACTTACGCAAACATACGAGCATAATTCGGATTATTGAAAAGACCGCCCACTGTATAACCATATCATTGTCCACTCGTGACCGCGGCCACAGGTTCGCCGGAATTTGTCTGTCCACTGCTTGTCGGCCGCTAGTGTCGAACAACCGTGCCCGGTCACCAAAAAAGGTCGGACACTAACGACGCCTGGCGGCGCAACTGCAAACTCATACACACGCACGTATTAAAACTAAGCAATAGAACACAGGTATATTCGAGCCATTTTTTTTTGGCATTCCGCGCATTATCGCATCCCTTATTCGCGCATCACACACATTGTTATATGCAAATTCCAGCTGGTCATCCGGCGGCGGGGCGGCGCCAATCTCTACAGAATAGACAGAGAATGGATATCAGTGGAATCCTCCTGAGACTCAGGGTCCATCCATGTGCCACCATACGGATAGGCAACGCGAAGATATGGGTGTCGTTCGGATGCAGAAAAAAAAAATGGATGACCAGCATTACTCCTAAACCGGCTGCGGCTGTCCTACTGGCTGGCCTTGTTATGCGGGAAGATGCTGCCTTGGGAAATTATATTATGCTTGGAAACCCCACGTATTAAGTGGATGGACGGTGTCAACAACAGTTCAGGATTGAATTTTCTACAGCTGCGGGATGCAATGCGCGATCAGAAACATTGGTGAGATTTTAATCTTAGTCACCAGGAGTCGGCAACGATTCGACGACACTTAACAACAACCAGCGGTAACGTGACGGTCCCGGGTTCGATTCCAGTCAAGAATACCGATCAACGCGTGTCCTTGGAATAGTGCTGATAAAGCGCAGTAAAGGTGTGCATACTAGTCATCCTTAGTCCTATTCATTTCAGATATTTTTTCAAGTTCCAAGTATACAGTACATTTTAGAATATAGACTCAAGGGGCACAGAATCTCCTATAAGTCATTGAAATAAAATGAAAAATGTATATCGATATGAAATGCATGTATTTTGACTGCAAAAATTGGAGTAGTGTGTCCTTTAAAAAGAAGCGGGCTGGCTGGTTGTCTGCGTACATTTTTTGGGCCAGTTGAGGTTGAGGTGGATGGCGTGCCGCTGATCAAGCAGCGAATTGAGCGAACATGTTTCGCCGATTGTGTCCGTCGATGCGAATCTCATATCTCTTGTCATAGCGGGTCAGCCGGCCTGCAGGGCCTTCTTCTTCGATACGCCGTGTGTGTACGGCAGCAGCCGGTCAATAGGCACACCCACATATCAATCGGGAGAATCGTGGCTCCGGGGAATGGTCTGTCTGTGCCCGTGTACACGCGAGGAACGAACGACGCCGAGGCGGCTGGCTGGTAATCCCGCATTCCGCTCAGAATCGTATATTAATTTTTAAAATAAAAACACTTGGAAACGCCTAGTAGATCCACTATTTTTTTTTTATATACGAGTATATATAACTTAACGCGCTGTTGTGTTTATATTCAAGACTGGGCATTTGGTCAAAGTGGAAATGTCACTAAATAATCATTAAAAGTTTTAGTTTTAACGGCGCGGCACATTCCAGTACACCTACTACAATAAAAAAAAAAAGAAATAAAAATGTGCGCCGACATTTAAATACTTAACATATTTGAAATTATACGTCTGCTGTCGCCTGGCGGTTGTACTCTTTTTTTTTTTTTTTAAAGATGATTACAGGGAATTTCAGAAAAGTAACAGGTAAATTTATTACAAGTGGGGAAACTCGCAACAAGCGCAAATAACGAAATATTTAGTACTACTGACGTGGTGGTAGGCATATTATTCGAAAACAACTCGCAGAGAGCGGCAGAGACGTGTTTTTTTTTTTTTTTTTTTTTTCTTCTTTTCCCGCTGGTAACAATCTAGCGCGCGGAGGTCACTAAATTAGAATGACAATTATTTCCTAGCAATAAGCAACAACAGACAAGCTGCTACAGTCACCAAATGCTAGTAAACAACGTTGTTGTTTCCCCTCCAACTCAACGGGAGCCGCTCATTGTCTTTAATTCTGTGCCTCAAAAGATGCAATTTAAGACTACAAAGTTTAGAAAAATTGAAATTTTAATATGGTGATTGGTAGGATTAAGGTGATCGAAATATTTGTATACCTCATTTCGATTTTCGTATTCAAAATGGGGCGTGATGTGGCCATACAATATTTGATTTTATTCGACAGAAAGCAAAGTAACCACGAGTTGTACGCAAATCTATCATGGATGATCACAAGCCTTAATATCATTCATGTAGCAGGTCAAAATACAGTTACAAAATGCAATCTGGAATAAAAAAAAAAATCAAAAACAACGAACGAAGCCCAAGACAGACTGATGACGACAACTTAATAGAAAACAAAATATTCTATCTATAGACATCTTGAAAAACTTATTAGCAATCGTCTGGTTTTTGGAGAAAGATGCTCTAATCAACATTTCAGAAAATAATTGCTATATTTTACAAAATGTTTTAAGAGTACGGATAGCCAACGAATTCTAAATTGTGCTCCCTATACGAGACGGTACACGCTGATCATCTCCCCACAGATCCACATTGCACATCCCCTCCCCAATAAACACACTAGAGATCGTCAACATCCGCACGCTAAATCACAAATGCGTGCAAGTATCAACTAATCTCGGTCACGCACGTCTGAGCTTAGTCGCGGAGATATTTTCATTCCAATCGCGAATCGGTGTTTTCACGCCTTTTACAGGTGAAACTAGACGCATATACACACGTACAGTGGCGTGCACTAGACATGACATACACGAGTACACATGTTAATTCGAGGATTAACGCTTTTAAAATATGCAACTTACTTAGCGTGATCAGATTAATAGATTGGTTAAGAACCTAACTAATATTTAGTTTCAATATTGAAACATCATGAAAAATGTACTTATCTCTGATTTTAAAAACGGTGTTGAGTATTGATTTTAATCTCCGATTTTTTAAAATGATGTTAAGAATTGATTCGATAGATACAGATGTATTTTTGCCTCGATGGTCATTTTCAGTAGGTTTCCAAAGGGCATGTCATTGAAAATTTCTAGGAGAATAAAATTAAAAAACGCCTTAAAAATCGAATTGATGTAAATTGTAAAAGCTCAAATAGAAAAAATGATTTACTCGAATGCACTTTTATAACAAAGTTTCCTAAAAGCGGACAATTTTTTCTAAAATAAATATAAAAATTCAAAGGAAAAAGGAAGTACTGTCGGCAATTTTTTTTTAAACCAGTAAATAAGAATTACTCATAAAAATATTATTTCCGGGGTTGTACACTTTCTTAAAAATATAAGCTATATTTAATATTATAAATATAATCTATATTTTGAAAGCACTTGGTCGTATTTTTATTTAAACTACAATCATTTATTTTTATTGCGTAATCCGATGTCATTAAAATGACACTCTATAAGGAATATATAGAATCTATGGGGAAGAGTTCCGTAAAAAGACAGGACGAATGATCCGTTCGGACCTAGGTCTCTGGCGGCTACATTACATAGTGGCATTGCCGCTTGATTTAAATTCATCGGACACGCCATCGAGTGATGCTGAGAAGAGGATGCCATCGATCTCTCCACTGGCCTCGCGCAGCATGATTAATTGCCCGCTGCCGATATTCGTATATCTGATAATTATCCGATAACGAGCCTCGCCTATAGATATCCCGGGCATATACGAGCCTGTGCGAGTCCGCGCTGTAGGTGTATTTATAGATCAACTCCGTCCGGTAATTATCATTTTTGACCGTGGCGAAGCGAGAGTTGGCAGTTTCACACCTACAATAGCACTAGCGTTGAGCTAGCTGAATAGTGATGCGGGTTGGGGGCATAGACCACTATATAATTCGATTTAATCGCTCAGCCATTTTATAAAAGCGGTACGTTTATTTGGAAATGTCAGTGACCACCAAGGTGGATGGTGAACTTGAATATTTTGATAAATCAAGGAAATAAAAAGTTGGGGTTCATATAGAAAATAAATCACGAATCTGGCAAGTTCTATACTCTTATAGTTTATCTCGAATTACTCAAACACGTTGGTTGTTTAACAAAATATTCTCAGAAATGGCAAACATGCTATGCTGGATAGCACATTCGGAGACTGTTGAAAATTTTTCTTCGAAAAAAATAATATAATTTGCATAACCAGCATAGAAAACCCTATGAAGAAAAAAAGCAAATATGTGGTTATGCAAATTAATTTTTTTGCTTTTTCAAGAAAATCTTTCTTTCCAATCATGACTAAAAAAATCGACGACCGTCTAAAGCAAAAATCGTTCCCCCCCCCCTCCCCCCCAATTCAGATTTGTTAATCGTAAAGTCAAGGTCATTGCGCTATGCGGATTGCAACACCGTGAGCTGAAAAATAATTCATCAAACATTTAGTCGGAATCAAAATTTAAGAAATAGCGCGAAGATTCCTCAATTTTTAACTTTTCCAACCAGATATCATTTACTGGCTACACATCACGTTAACGTGTTGTTAGTACATGAATCGAATAGTTTTCGTGTTGTGCCCATCCCAGGCGACCGCAAAAACCCCAAACCGTGTTTTCAGTCTTCAAATAAGAGATAAATAAACGCGGCGCTGAATTGGAATTACGGAATGCCGTCTGACCACGTGAGGCTCACGCACACACGCATTTTTGTTGCGATTTTCTATTCCGACGTAAAACCGCGACCGAGTTCACCTCGCGGACGAATGTCGAGCAGTTTTGCATTTTTGCGCGAGCCGCATAACTTGGTATGGAGGAAGAGGGGGGGGGGGATAAACAAGGGATGTCCAATAAGTTTCCGAATTAATTGTTTTTCTTAAAACAGAACAGAACGGCTGCAGGGATTTTAATGAAATTCGGCGAAATTAATCTCAAGCCAATCCTCAGCATCTTGCAATAACGCCGCATTCATTACTACTCATGACTACAGGATGCCAACCTATTGTCGTCCACGTTGCTATTTGAATTTTTAGCGCGTTCAATATTCGAATCGAATTGGAAAAATTCGAAGATGCTCAGGGATAGTTTAACTTTAATTAAGCAAAATTTCCTTAAAATCCATGAAGCCGTTCTTTTTATATTGTTTAATCATTCCGGAAATTTTTGGACACCCTTAGTATATTTGTTGGCGAGAGAGAACGTGAACCTTCTAAATTTTTTGCTCGTTCGCTGTCAAGTGTCCCCGTAATGCTGGCTGCGGCGCTGCTGTTACGATTGTAATGAAGGTTCGGTACGCAACCGAATAGTAAATTTTCCGTTCAACTTGTACGGCGTGACTGATAAATCCGTGCCTCGCTCGAATTTTAACTTTTGGGGTTCGCCGTGTAATTAGCAAGCCAATCACACGGTCTCGTGTACTCATGTGGATCTGTTAAGGTAGGACAAAATAAAATAGAATAATTATGGGAGCAGCGGGAAATAATGTGCAGTGCTGCCAAATTAGTGACTTGAGCGACTCAAATCACTAATTTGGCTTTTGATCCTTTAAATGGTTGCTGAGATTTGCCATCCTTTAAAAGGTGAGCATCGCAAAATTAATTGTGAAATTTCATGGACATATAACATACACTTAGAAGCATAAACAATTAAAATATAATTTAATATCAAACCAAAAAAAAAAATATTGCGAAAAAAAATCTAGTCTGCAACAGGTCATAAGCAACATTTGATATTAATTATTTTGTAAAAGCTGAGAGGTAGCAAATATTTTCATCAGAGTGATCTCTGTACTCCTGGATTTGCGTGAACACAGAATCGGTTCGAGTTTCGCCAATTGCTTTCTCTGTCGATAACCGCCTCATTAAACCGTGTCCCCATCTCTTCCGATAAAGATTGCCTGGGAGACCACAGACAGCTTCACTCGTCGGTTCCACCCTGTCATAATGCGCTTTTAGGAGGAGCACCTTGAACACCATAGACTCATGAGCACGAATAATATATCAGAAAAGCCGGATCTGCGAGCACTTGCAGGTGTCCCAACAAAACAATGAATCCCTCCTTTGCGCTAATGGTTTCATGGTTAATTACGGCTTATAAAGAAAATAATCGTCTCTCTAATCCGATTGTCCATCAAAAATTACTCGAATAAATTAATAATCGTGACAGACATATTATTAACGAGCAAGGGCGGTGGGGGAAGGGGGCCGAGCCGCCTAAAACGCAAGGGTCAGGCGTAAAAAGGATGCGAGCGGTACAAACATCCTCCAGAGACCCACCGTTCATTCCTTATCCGACTTTCGAATATCAAAGTGTGCCGGTGACTTTTCCTAACCAAAACCAAAATCTTCCTTTGACATCATTAATCAAAGTCAAAACTTTGCCTGACATTCTCGAGAACAAATTATAGTCATCGAACATTTTTCCTGGTCAAAAAGTATGGGTTCTATTGATGTGTTTCCATTTAAAAAAAAATGTTTCAGCTGATTAATGATTCATCGTTGTTGACCATCGTTGGTCAGCACTGCAATGAAAAATAAAAAAATGGTGCGCGCAAATTCGAGTCTATTCGAAAGCAAAAGGAGACAATTTCGAGCGTGAAATGAGATAACCAAAAAGCAATTAAGCAAAAAAGTCGATGAGTAGAAATGTTCCTTGACCATTTGGAAAAAGATAAATAATTATGAAAAATAGTTAAGTAAACTTAATGTCAACGAATAATAAATTATTTACAGCGAATATTGCTAGATAACGCTAGAGGAAAATCGACTGCTCTAAATTCGAATTATTATTTTTTTTAAAGTTTAAAATAGCGATGTTGAGCAAAACCGGAACCTTCATATTGACGGACACCTTTACATGAAATCTGTTTTAAAAAATCCAGGAAATCCTGCCTGTTTCGGGTTTGGATCTCAGGTGGATACAGACGCGCGCCCGGCAAGAGGCAAACGCGCGTTCTTCCAGCTCTTTCGTTCTTTCTCTCTCTAATCGCAATTGGCCATCTCTGTTGTTTTCACTTTTTGGCATTTATGAAACCAGGTTTGTATAAGATATAGTCACACCCACGCGCGCCAACCCATAACAGAGGTCACAGTTCGCCATCTTTATTGTTTCTATACATAAGCGAGCGGAGAGAAACTGTACAGTTTATATTGCGCGAGGTCGACACATCTTCGTGAGATCCCCGAAAACTATACCGATCACCCAAAAGTTTAAAAAAAAAAATACAGTGGAAATAGATTAGAGCAAACGCAAACCATAACTTCTGCGAAACGACAGTATCCGCACAGCACAAGATAAACGAATGCGGAATTTTTGATACGGCAAATGGCACATTAGAGATCAATTGTGACAAGCTGGCAATATTCGGAAATTCGGGAACTGTTTGCAGATAGAACTCCAATGACTATGAATGAAGAAAAGCACAAGTCAGTTGAAGTTTGAATTATATATATTTAGCTGAATTCAGGAGTCAAAGCTATGCGACCAAAATCAGATCAAGAAGTGATCTATATCAATAAATATTGTAATTCCTTATTAGTGTATGCTTCTAATCTATTATTTTGGAATTTTGACCTGAGATGACAAAGTTTTAATTTTCTGATGTCTATTGACTTCATAAAAATTAAAAATAGCAATAGTTTCCAAGATTTTTTTCTTCTTTAAATTGCTGCTAAATACAACGTAACACAATACGACGAGGCTCCTGATCCCAACAAAAGTCAGTCGATCAGGAGCAAACAGATCCGAAACTTGCAAGGGATTAGGCATACACATTGTATGACTGGCTATTGTCACTCTTTTTCAACCAGACTTTCGGTAATGGCGATGCAATTGACATGGATGAGCGAGGGTTCCATGGAGGACATCGGCTACCAGGGTCATTTAAAAAATAATAGCCGGGCTTTATATGAAGCCCATATTTATATACCTCGTTTGGCAAAACGAAACAACAGCCATTGCAGAAGCACGCGAGTGTAACTTTTAAATCTCCGACTCTGATTTATGACCTGGTTTTTACTGATTAACTGGAAAATGTAACTTGTCATAGCCGCGTGTATATAGGGGGAGGAGGGGGGGAAGGGATTCTTTCGTGTCTGTGCAGATTGAAATACACAATTGAAGGTGGAGTTGTTTGTCTGCCCAGTGTATATAATGTACACGCGCGCGAATGGCACATAGCTTTTTTTTTTTTAAACGGCGGAACAGGAAAGTTGAACGAACTTATTTGGTTGAAGAGATTTTCTGCACAGTGTAATCTTAAACGAGTCGATCGATTTTCCAGAAATAATCAAAATTCTGTTGCTGGTATTTTGCGGGCATTTTTCGCTAATAGTCAATGAATAATCATGCAAAAAAATCTGAACGTTTGCCGGAAACCGCAATGCTATTGGAAGACTCAGGAACGAAAAAAAAAGTGAAATAAAATTTTAACGATTATCGGAACGAAAAAAAAAATCTGATCATCGTCCCCCGGGATATTTTTTTTCTCCGGGAGCACACAAAATTCATTAATCCTTGGCATGAGAAAAAAATAACAATTAAATTACGTGGTGATAATGGTGAGAATGCACGCACAGGCATCCTCACAGTTGCCATGCCATTACTTGACCACGTATTACCTCTCCAAATGCGACACCGGCAATGGCCTAAACGATTACCATTCGCGGTGGCGGTACGACAATGAACCGAATCGAACCCCATCCTACGGAAGCACTCGCATAATTTGAGAGATGGGTTTGCCGCGAGGCGCAGTCCGACGCGCGCTCTCTCGTCCTGCCTTTTGACCAGACTGGCCGTCTCAACTCTGCAGGTATTGAAGTACTGAAGGTATGCCAGGCAGCCAGCGGGGGGAACCGAAGTGCACATAGGTATGTGGGAAAATAGCGAGAAAAATAGACACAGGAACATGCATGCCGCCCTCTCAACTCGTGTAGTGAATGAGGCAGTGATAATGCTTCGTAGTGCACTAGTGATCACTTTATTAGGTCATGACTCCTTTGGATCAGAATGATAAAGTTACCTAATAATGTGACCGCTCAGTCAGTGTTGGGTAGGAACGGAACGGAAAAGGTCCGTTCCTAGGGACTATTGCATAGTTCCTTTTTTAAATAACTTAGCCTAGGTTCATTTTATTTCCGTAGGAACTGGAACGGGAACTAGTACCTTTTTTGAGGAACTGGAACGGGGGTTCATTTTTAATAATATTTATTAAGGAAAGGAACGGAAAAGTTCCAGGTTCCTTTTGAAAAGGAACTGTGAACGCTCAGGTAATTTTAATTTTTGTAGGAACTGAAACGGGAATTGGTTTCTTTTTTCATGGAAGGAACGGAAACTGGAAAGCGGTTCCTTTTTTAAAGGAACGAAAGCAACAGTGCTGGCAGCATACGCAGGGTGTGCTCAATCGGATTGCTCGTCGACGAGTCGAATGAAAAATGATTGAATGATTTGTGTATATGTGTGTGTCTATCTCTCGATACTATTTGGGAGTAACAGCCATCAAGCGTCCGAAACCACATTCCACCACCGCAAATACACTGCCGATAGAAACGGCGAAATAATGGGGCGATTGGAATTCCTAATTACGAGGACGGTCAACACACCCGCTACTTCTGAAAATGATTTTAAACAAGATTAATCGGTTCGAACAACCTGAGTTATTAAGACATTGGCGACAGTGTAGCGACCGAATGACAAACTACGACAGTGTGACAAACTTCATAAAAAATAATTTACTGTTATTTTTCTTGCAAACTAGCTAGCTGGAAGCACAAACCAACATCTAACATTTGTTTTCTTTTGAAATATAAGACCTCCTACAAAATTAATTAAATCATATTTTTAAAAGTTTAAAAGCTTAGAACCTGAAAAAGCCTATAAATTGGACATCTGTTTAATTCTGTTATTCACATAGAAGTATCATTTTGTCTGTCCCACGGGTGGAAACCAAAATGAATTCGAACTCATAACCCGTTGACCCGCAGACTGGCACTGTACCCATGAACTAGCCATCCAGACTAAAAACTTTTACAACATATCATCCGGCTTGCGGTGCAGCGGTCCCGGGTTCGATTCCCGACGCCGGCTCTCCTTTATTCGATTCCGGTGTACTGGGAAAAAAGGTACCCCTCAGACATTGCCAACGCAACACAAGAACAGAATCACCTGTAAAAATTTCACCTTGATTGGAAATAAGAAAAATTAAAAGCATCGTATACCATTTCTTAATGTTGAGCGATGTCAGAGACTTTGAATTAAGAGTCACAGTCACAGTCGACGTCACAGTCGACTCCAGCGCCACCTGTTGTCGCTGCGCACCATCAACAGGTGGACTTGAGGAGACTGCGCCGTACACTACACAAGCATATAAGCGTGTGCGTAGAGACGCGGCCGACTCTTAGCTTTCTCTTTCACTCTATAGGCAGTCCATTGAAATTGGGGAGGTTAACAACCTCGGCGACCCCTGGCGGGCTCAAACGAATTGCGCGAATGACGACAAGGTCACTGTACCGCTCTCTCTCACACACACACCATCTCCCTCTCTACCTGGCCGCAGATATGTATATTTCCGAAATTCCATTAAATAAAGTCTCCGGTCGAACTATAGCCACCATCCATTTCGGATGCGCATTTCCCCCTTCTGCGAGAGGGTTGTCCCCCGCGCGTATCTTTTCGGCGAGACGCGGGGATTTAATTTCAATCGGCTTGCAAACTGGTACGGTGGGCCCAGCTTGTCTAGCATGCAAGTATGCGTAGCGGCCATGTGCTAACTAATTCTTATAAAACTTGATTCATTTTTTTTTATTGACAATCAATCATCATCATCACTGAAGTTATTATCACGACAGGAGATTATATACCCTTCTAATCGCTTGAACAATTGTGAAGAGGCACATGGTCAGTCATGAACCTCGTATAACGGAAGCCCAAGCCGGGAATCGAACCCGGGATCGCCGCACACGTGGCGGATGCTCTACTACTGAGTTACGACGCTATCGAACGTACTTCTGCCCTTTTGTCAATTCATTGATTACTTAACTCTGCAGTCAATAGGTGGCGTGGCCAATTGGCAGTGGTGTAATCCAAAAGTTGAGACCTGAACTAACATATACACTGTGTAGACCTTCTTAAGTTTATCAAAAAACGGCTACTCTCCGCCTATTTTGCCAAAAGGCCCTTGGACACACTCGAAAAAAAAAGAATTATACTCGGAAAAAAAAAAGAAATATACTCGTACATTATGCCGCCACATATCAAACTCGTGGTTGCCCCATGCCAATATTTAATTACGTTCTAGCGTATTGCACGACGCAGATAATCATTTTGGAAACGGGTTTTTAATTTACATTTTTGACAAACCACGTGAATTAAAGGACCCCTTTATTTATGAGGTACAGAAACCATTTTCATCAGACTTATCCTAATTTACTAGTGTATTTAAAAAAAAAAAAGTAATCCACCTCAAAAATTCGCCCAAAGGGGGAGGAGGGACATGGTAAGGATACTTAGGTAAGTATGTTTAACTTACGACCCAGACTTTCATGATATGCCTGGCATCATGCAGACACAGATTTCATGACTACTTCCGAAAGTCAACGCGTGCAGGAAATTCTCACGCCGCAAAAAATCCAAGATTATCGACCGGGAATTGAGCCCGCGACCACAGGTGTTAACGCGCTAGCCACAGTACCACGTAGCTTTGCGGTTATTAATCGTGGTATGTTTTTTTCTCAAGACGTCTTTACGTTCGACGTTCTTGAACATTTCTTCACTTTCGACGTTCTTCAAAAAAAAAAACGATTGGCCCAGAAAAATTATCGCGCAAGTAAAAAAAAGCAAACCGCTGCCGCAAACGCAGAAACTCTTAAAATCGCTAATGGAAATTACCTTGAATCCTTCCGACAAATAAATAAGCGAAAAAGATTAACGAGTGTTCGTTAGAGCGGGGAAAACGACCGTGCTACGCGAATTCTGCGAATTAAATATTTTCTATACAAAAATACAGGTTAAAGCAAAATCGCCGAGATGTGGACTAGCTTTGACACCCGCGACTCGGCCAGCGCAAAACACCATTTCTCCATTAATAATTCCGACAACGGAAATGAATCGGACACCATAAATTCGCTTGGCGCCCCACAACCACCACCACCACCACCACCACCACTGACGCCAAAGGCCGGTGTTCCAGAATGATGCTCACCTTGAAACGAGACGCTTTTCGACGAACGGTACGAGTTGTCCGTGTAGTCCACGCTGGTGGCGCTGAGACTGAAGTCCGAGTCGTGGGACAGGCTCGAGTTGGTTTTTCCTGAAACGGAGACAGGCGATTGTTCAAATTAGTGTCCTTTCTTTTCTAATGCCCGAGCGCATCAGGGGAGCGCTCAAGCTCGTACGTTGGCAATTAAATGCGATAGGGGAAAGTCATTTTTGTTTTTTCAAATTTGTGCACCCTTATTCACTGCTGTAGATACAGTAGTTATTCGCCAGCTCTGCGCCAGTGTAGTCAATAAATGTGGCTACACGAACAATTATATTCAACTATCTAACAATCCACTGCGTAATTCAAAATACAACCGGTTAATTTTTTATCAGCTTCGAAATTATATGATAAAATGCAAGAAAGTTTCAGGACAGGTTCTAATGAAATTCCTTAGCCATTTTTTATTTTTTGGAATGCTGACATCGGTACGATTCGACTGTCAAGTTTTCGTCAGTGTCACAGCTTCGACTAAACGAGAGCCAGTGCCGGGAATCGAACCGGGACCGTCGCATTAGAAGTCTGTCTTTTTACCAAATGATCTGCTGCGACGAATCTTACGTTTGATTTGAATGAGTACCGATAGCAGTTTAGCTCACTGGATCCACTAATAACATTACTATTCTTAGAAGACTAACAAAAAACATTGCGAAATCGTTTGAAAATAAAATATCCTTTTGTAACAATTTAAGATTAGATAAACAGAAGGAAATACATAAAAATATAAAAGACTGCAGGCATGTCCCTCAACAGTCGAAAATATCAATATATACTTGTTCAATTATATCTGAATCAATTATAATGAGGTCTAGCCAACCTATCGTCGTTCATCCTCGGTGCGCGCCGAGTAGACTATCGTTGTAATAACTAATAATTAAAATAAAACATTTAATATGAGATCCCATACTATTCATCGATCGAAACAGAGGAAGGGAGGATATTAAAAAAAAAAACCAACGAAATAGATTATTTCGTAGACTGGTCACTTGACCCCCGCCATAGGCCCCCCACCCGGGGCTGCTCGCGGGTACAAATTGTAATTGTAATTGTAATTGTTGTGTCGATAGTGTCTTTAAACTTCCTTCGCTTTAAGATTAGATAGTTGTTTTATTATCCTTAGATTATTGTTTTAATCTCCTTAGGTTGTGTGTTTTAATATCCTTACATTGCTGTTTTAATATCCTTACATTGCTGTTTTACTCTCTGCTTGAGATTGGTGTTTTAACCTCCACCAGGTGTGTCAACTGTTAACACATGTTAAATGAAAAACAAGCGAAAAGCGTTCACATATTTTTTTAAACATTAATATGTTTTGGTGGCATTTCCAAGCAATTGTAGGTGAACAACAATTGTGTCGCCTAAGATACAAAACGGCACCATTTATTTTTATTTCTTTCTAAATTCCACCCACCACACGAAAGTTTCGGATCGAGAGTGGTTTCAACTTTTATACCAAGCAACCTCGTCGAGCACTTCGGCTACATGTTAATCGTACCGACCGAACGAACATACACACCACAGGCCATACATAGCAGCAGACACGCGAGCAAGGTCGGCCGATAACAGAATATGGGCTAAGGCGAAAAACATGCGCTACACGGTTCGCCACTCGAGGAAATGGAAATAGAAACATTTTGCCGTATCCATTCGTGATTGAGAAAAACAACGGTTGGCCTATATAGTTATGTTTAAGTAAATAGACATTTTTTTTTCCTTTTTTTTAGAGAAAACCAGACGTGGCCCAGTATCAAAAACACGAACCTTATGAGGATCGGCGGACGGCAAGTTAAAAAAGAAATTAGGACACCGAGTTGAAAAATTACGACGTCTGGAAAAAAAAATGCTGATTGACCGGCATTCGTTTGAGGTGGAATTTTGAACCAAATTGCGCGTCTCGATTTCTAAGAAGCTCTGCGAAGATAATCATGTTTTCAAAATTTTTCTCCATAGAGACATGAGGGTGCAGTAATCCTGTAGTGAGGTTGAAACAAAAATGAAAATGTATTTATTTTTAAGGAGATCGTTTCTTGATCACCTTTCAATAGTCAATAGACTATGCCCAATGACCAACATGCGATAATAACCAACGTTACTCATTATTCCAATTATTAAAAAAAAATTGGAATCTGGTCGACGCTAGATTTAATGAATGTAGAAAAAATAAATCTCAAAAATAAATTCCACTCATTGAAATCGCTTGTATTGTAGTGTAAACTAAGATCGAAATGACCACATGTATTGCTAATGTGGCTATAATGACTTTGGGAATTGATAGCAATATAAGACGATGTAATATTGCTATCAATTCCCAAAGTAAGTCGCCCCAATTTATTTACACACAAACATTTACATGTAATGGTAAACGTGATTGCGAATTTATCAAGGCCAGTGGCCAGAAAATGACAACTAAATGCGATTCCATGCCCATGCGTGGCTAGGTTTTAATTATCCTCTGCAACCTCACACAAATAAAGGTAAACAACAAATAAAGCTACCGCCGCTGCCGCCAGCCGCATAGGAAACGGTTCGAAAAAAACAATGAAAGTGGGTAAAACAAATAAACAACTGGAAATGTTCTACCTCTCAAACATGCGCACTTTAGCCAAATAAGCCGATACATGTGGGCCAACATAGTGACAAGGTACAAGTGTTTATCACCTATAAAATCCTATAGTTAGATCCAATTAAGATTTGTCGTCGCCTCGGGGTGCCCTTCCTCCCTTCTCTTCCCCGCCTCCTCGATAACTTGCATTGTTTCCACTTGGATGCGCAGATCATTCGCTAAATCTGGTCTGTGTGCATGTTTACGAATCATTTTTTTGGTGTTCATCGTACAGGTGAAGTTTTGTGAGAGATAGGCCGGCAGAAGACAATAAGTAGCCAGATGAAGCCATGATGAAACATTGGCTCTTTTATTCGAAAACCAGGGCAACAGCCCCGGGAACAACTCGGAAGGGTTCATTCAAAAATTTAGCAGATCATTGACAGTTCTCGAGAGTTTATGAACAGAGAAACGCAAAATTAATCACGAGATTTACATAAGGTTAATCACCGAACCGGAACGATGGAGACGAACGTGATTGCTAAAAGCGCGTTTCTTTGTTGTTCAAAAGCCAATAATTACATTTTTTAGAATCGCTCCAAAAAATGGTCAGTCGAGGCTGCGGTGTGGTAAATGAAAAAATAAACCATTGAACTAGTCCGGAGCTTGCGCCATCTGAGATGGTAACGACAAATGTATTTTTTTTTAACATTATTTTTTTAATCATCTGACTCTACATGTACAATGCAAATAATGCAAAAAAAATAGCAAAATGTTGAGTTATCAGGAGATTTCAAGACGATTTCGCTAGGTTCAGCAGGGTACATTTTTATGAATAGCATCATCGTTTTGAAAAGAAAAAAATTGCTTTAAAATACTTAAATTCTCACTCGATGCAATTTGGTTGACCGACGGAGGCACAGCGATACATTCGTTGCCCAGGGTGAGAACATTTTCCCCCTGCATTCGGGGCTCAGACGTCGTTGCACTCATTGATGGAAGACTGGCCGAATGGTTTGGCAGTTTCACATGGCGGGAGTGTAATCCGTAGCCTAATTTGCATACTTAGTACGGGATCAACGATGTGAGACAGGAAACCTTTTTTATTGTTGCTCGCATCATGTACCGCCGTAGGAAAAATTATTATGATATTTTAAATGTTTCTTGCGAACGGGTGAGATTTAATGGGTTTTTTTTCTCTCCACCTTTATTTCAGGAGAAGCGCTGCGGTTTATAACTAACCGAAATAAATCACCGAAATGTCCGGTTCGAAGGCTAATTAAGTTATACCCGTATTAACGACACCCTGTATCAACCGGGACCTGCTGAATTCAATCCATCCCTGGGTGGCGACGCCCTTCGGTCATGTCAATACTCGACTCCATCGACATGGCAATAATTTGAATTTATTGTTTCCACTAGAGCCAGGGCAAGGTTTTCAAAGATAAGATTTTTTTTATAATATATGGTTTTTAAAGATCTTTAAAAACCTTGGGGCCCGGCCGACTAGATGCATTTTTTTTTACAATAATTTTTAGAAAGACATTTTCACAGTATTTTAAAAAATTTTCCCCCCAAAAGTTCTTTAGGATTTTTTCTAAGTAATTCAATATTTTGCAGCATTTTAAGTGTCTAAGGGTTACAGTCGTATTTGAGTGTGTTCATAATTTCATCGTATGTGCGTTTCTTAGTTTTAGATGTACATTGTAGATAGAATTATCACCGCGCTTGAGCATTCATGTGACTTAGGTTACCTGAGGAAAATTAGCTAGGTTAAGAGGATATGGGGTGTCATCATATGTTTCATAACCTTGGATAATCTTCATCGTTCACTTATACTGTGTAACCTTAAAGTGGCATACATACTTTTAAACGCTCTAAAGAATAAATTTACTACACCTGACATTTGGTAATGACATAAAATAATTCATGGCCATACGCATACCATCAGTGAGACTAAACATTGTTATTTGACAAGAAATGTGCACAAAATACCGGAACTTATAAATTTTACTAAAAATGGAATTTTCATTAGCCGCACCATTGATGGCACATGCACATCTGAATTTGTCCTCTACGAGTATTTGCGCATGAATGCCAAACTTGCCGGACCTATAAAAACTGCACAAAATGAAATAATGGCCAGAATATTACACTGAATATTATAATTTCCTTTTTTACGATCATAAAAGGAATGTGGGCATTCGAATGCTAAATCAAAAGATGGTTAGCACTAACGTTAACTATGTTCATAACAATGATCAATAATTATGATCATGGGCAACGCAAAAACTATGAAAAAACATTAACAGCATAGTGAATATGGGAATAAAAATATTATCCGAACGTGTATTAATCCGGGCTAAAAAATCAGCAATATAATACTACATTATTAAAATATTATAATAATTTTTTTAAATACTTACTTTCTGGATCATGAAGGCCCAGTCTTCCATTGGTCGCCCCCATGTTCCCGCGATGGTGACGGCGAGGCGCGGGGCCAAATACGAACGTCGTCAACCCCGGATGCTAGTATCGTACGGACGACGGCGAAGGTGTCACTGGTCATATCCATTCATTCGGTTAAATAACATCCGTCGACAGGTCGTACGTGGTGGTACACGAACAAGTGGACGCACATTTTTAGGGTCGCTTTGCACGGAGATGTCGCAGGGCCTACAAGTTGGGTTGGCACAACTGGAATTTTAAAATAAGAGGGAGTTCCGATTGCAAATTATTCACAACTCCACAATGAGTACATTATGTGCTTTTAGCTAACATTTTTAATTGTTATCGCAATTTTGAATTCGCTTAATATAAGATCAACGATTTTTCTGGAGTTGTTCTATTTTGAACTCAATATGGTTAAAGCCATATATCTTCTTTCACGACTGTACAGGCTACATTACATGTACAAATAATTAAAAAGTTCTGAGGTTTCAGAATTTTAACATTGTCAAGAAAATTGACGTCATCTCAGATAGTGAAACCAGGAAATGAATCCACATTCCACTTTTCATAAGCTCAACAGTGCTTAAAGGGTTGTCAAAACTACTTACATAAATGTTTTTATACTGTACATGGACGCTGTACTGCATGCCCCAAACTATATTTAGATTTTAAAGCCAAAACAACGTTATTGATTTCGAAGGAAAGCACAAGTTTTTCGCATCAACACTGCCCACAATAAACCAAAGCGATCCTAATGCTAACGGCTGACCCGAATTGCGATCAAGAAATGAGCACAAAAAACCCGATCCACATTCCACACTGACGACGACCACGTCCCCCCCCCCCTCTCATCCCACCTACACTCGCTTGTGCATTATCAAATCCAAAATGCCTAGCCAAAGATCAACTGCCGATTCATAAATCTAACCAGAAGTTGTTACGATGGTGGTGTGGCTGCGGTACCTAGATTCAATTCCAGAGTGACGGCGTTCAGGACAAGGAGACTTTTGCCCAAAAGTTGCGAAGTGATCCAAAACACTTTGGGTGTCCCAAGAAAGCGCAAGTTGATAGACGAGCTATGCTTTTGGGTCGACGTGGTAGTTTCCCCGTTTCGAAATTCCAATATCGCAGCACAGTACCGGTCAAACTGAGCTGTCAAGTGACGAACTGCACACAACACTTTCTAGTATCGCTCCTTTTCAACTCACAAACTCAGGTAATTCACAAACACAAAACTTCAGAAAGTTTTTATATGCTCAAACGACGCAACTTGGAATCCACCATTTTTATGATGATTTGAGTCGATAGTGTTCGACGATAACATTCGCCGATAGGGGCGCTAGTGGGCGCGAATCATTTCGTCCATACATTTTCTTCACAACTGCACTAGCGACATCTACTAGCACTTCTTGGCGTCACAATCACTCGCAGACCATGTTGGGCGCCAAATTTGCAATATTTGGCGGGGTACATGACATTTAAAGAAAAATGCATTTTTTACGTTGGATTTTTTGTTTAAAGACCAGAATTTTAGGTAAAAAGGTGAAATTTATTATCTTTATAACAATACAAGATGACGAAGACAAAGTTGTCAGAAGAACACGCACTGGCATAGACAAATAAACTCAGAAGAACACGCAATGGCATAGGCAAATAAGGGTTAAGTTTGTGTCTCCTATTAGAGTTTGATCTAACTTGGCTGCTAGTAAATTCTAGTTTTCATTCATAGTTTTCATCCCAATATTAATCATCTGACGTATTACACTTCAAGCGCAGATCCTGTTTTACTTGTGTGGAACTTTCTTGGTGATGATCATTCGTATGCTTTTCGCCTTCCCGCTGCTCCCACCTATCGACACGAGCGATGACAGCCGCGTCGACAACCCTGAACAACATACGGCGATCGATGCGTCGTCATCTTCGCTTCTTCTGGCCTGACCGAGATCCAGATCTTTGTTGGCGCCCGCTTGTCGTCCCCACTTGACCGGCACATTAACCGCAAATGGCGTTTTGGTCGTGTGTCTGGTCGTCTTGTCGATACCCTGAGGTGGCTGTCGGCTGGTGGAAATATCAGCCCACGGGTCGTGGTAACCGACTGGATCCTTGCAGGGAACTGCGTTGGGACCTCTTTGCAGGCGAGGTGGGCTTGGCCAGCTTGTGGTGGTAGAGGATCGCGAGATATTCAAATGTGGTCCACGATATACGATCGGTTGGAGTTTCGAACTCTGGATGAGCCGTTCTTCTGGTCCACTCGATTGTGGTTTTCTGCAGGATGAAGTTTGAAATGGGTTAAATGAATGGAATGGCTAGTCGGTCAACTGAGATGCTTTAATATATTACTAATACAATATATTACTAATACTAATATAATATTTTACCTCATCTAAATCTAAATCTAAATCTAATATATATTATTAAATATTTTATGACCACCTCATTCTTTATATGTTTTTTTCAATTTTAATATATATATTTATCAGAGTTTTATGACCACCTCAATAGCACGAATAAACATACAAGTTTCAAAAATTGGATTATTCATAGGCAGGCATTTTCTTTCGCTGAATCTATATCGAAATCGAAATATCGCATGACGTTTACTAACGATTGCGGTTCAGTGTAACATTCGTACCGTAAACATCCAGCCAATTTTCGTCTATTATTTTCGTGCTGAGATTCGCTATCCTCTCCAGAAACGTTTAGTTTCTGGTGTGAAACTGCGCTAGTGGGAATTTTCGAATTCATCATTGTGCGGAAAGAACGAGATGGAGGAGCCTGCGGCAACGCGAGATCCGAATCCAAAGAAGTGCTGGCGTTTTTAGTTTTTATCGGTCTGGTTCTGGAAAAATTAATTTTTTTTATCCGAGGAATGGTGAAGATAATAAAAATCTCTGCTGTCCAAAAAAGTGTGATAAAACTATGATGGTTCTAAAAAAATAGAGGTCTATAGTTAATTTTTAAACTCAAATTGCACTAATAAAATAACTGAAGAGGATAGGAGCCGTTTTTATAAATACGATGAAAGTTTACGGTGAATCCTCGACCATTGAGGATAGTTTACGACAACAATTCGTGATGTAAAATCCTTAATAACTTCTTGAAGTGGGACAACTCGAAGTAGGAGACAATACTCGGACGAATTCTGATAATACAATTTAATCGAAATGTATCGAACATTTTTTCATCGTCGATTAAACTGTATTATCAGAATTCGTTCTAGTATTGTTTCCTACTTCGAGGATTCACCATAAACTTTAATCAAATTGTACTGCATCATATGTATGTTCATGAATATGTTCATCGAATTATCCATTAAAGTTCACCTATGGGCAATTTTAATGTTTGCTTCTCATATTTCTATCGTATTAGCGCTGGACCTACTTGATATCTTCCTGGAAGTGGACTTTAGGTTTCAACTCAGACGCCGAGCCACACTTGCACGGAGCATTTTCCACTCTGTGTAATCTGGTGAAATAGTCCTCCGCAAACCAATCCACACTAGCCAGTGCTCGTCCGACCGTCAATCTGTCTGGCGGATTCATTCGTAGAAATTCCAGCAGAGCCGACTGGAGGGTAGGAGGCAGGCCGGTGGCGCCGAGGGTTTCGACCAAACAATTCTGATTGTCAACCACGTTTTTATGCAACCTTCTTTTGGACGGAATCTTCTTATCTCCTACAAAAATTACTTTAAGATCAATTTAAGCGATTCTAGAACCTAAAAATAGTTTCCATCTAGAATATGTGCAGATCAACAATTATCCGGTTACCAGAAATGCCCGAAATTACAAAAATGTTCACTATTTTGGAAATAATACAAATAAATAATAATAAATTTTAAAAAAATTGAATTCATTTTTATTTAGAGTTTCTGACTCCCAGATCAAGGATTTTGTTCAATATTTTTATATTATAGGAAACATTGGTGAAACCCAGGACAGTCTGGGGGAACGATGACGCGAGTTCGCTAGACTAAAAAAAATAGCATAAAGCAAAAGTCAGTAAAAAAAGCAAAGCAAAGTTCGATAACCGTTTGTCATTTGTTAGTAGGATTATATACAGTCGTGTTTTTATATTATGTTAACACATTGGCATCGGCATATATGTCGCTCGTTAAGAACTCAAAAGTGTTTAATTACCTGGAAACTGGCTCATTTTTGGGCCGCTTATGAGTTTGTTGGTGAGTGCTTCGAGCAGATGAGCGCCAAACCTCCAAGACACGGCAGCCTCCAGTTGGCCTTGTTCGATCTTACCAGACTTCAGACCCTCGGGCGGACAATACTTGAGATCGCCCAGACCGACCTCAGCCTTACTCGAGACGTGGACCAAGTGTTGCATGCCCCCCAGAAAAGCGATTCTATTTCCGCTCAGAAACACGATGTTCCAATCGAATCCGTTATGGTAGAACCCATGTCGCTGTAAATAGTCCATGCAGTTCGCACTTTGGTTGCTCCAGCGCTGGATGCACTTTTCTCGCAAGTTTGAGTCGCCGGTGGACAACAGATAATTGCTGGCCGTGGTGAGATTGAATTCCTTCCGCACCAAGTAGGCAAAGCGGTCGTCACAGAAGTAATGCAACAAACTTTCGGATAAAAAAGGTACCGAGCCATTATATGAATAAACTCTGATATCGAGATGAATCCGAATGACCAAAATGAGGAAAGATGATTTGGAATTCATTGACCTTATTATAACAAACATTATCGCAAAACATTGACCACTCAGGTCATCACCAATTGAGTATACCAGTATTTTTACGAATATACACTGTTAAAAGTAACAAAATTATAAATAATGATTAAAATAAATAAAATATAGTATAATCGTTAAAATTAAGACACCATTGATCCATCAGTTACAGAATAATTTTTATACCACCACCATTTAAAAGTAACAAGCCAGACGGTTCCGGGTTCGATATTCCCTACATGGGCTCTCATTTACTCGATTCCGGATAATTAATGAATTGTGCTTCTCAAATATTGCTGAAACACCAAGAGTACTATTCAAGTAAATTTTAAAAGGTGTAGTAGTTTTTCCCCGCCTGATAAGAAATATTATTAAATCGAGATACCGGAGAGCGTTGGGATGCTCGATCCACTTCCAGAAGGGTTGACTGGACTTTTTGGATTTCAATGGCACTTGCTCGATGGTGACCACCTCGCCTCTGGGAACGCAACGCGCGAAATAAGCGTTGCTTTCCTTCGTTCGCTTTAAGTAACCGACAAATTCGTAGCCATTCATTTCAAGTGTTTTTGGCTGGTATTCAAACTTGCGGCGAAATTGCTCAAACATTTTTTCTCAAAATGTCCTTGTCGGGAAAGAGAAAAATTCTGCGAATATTCAAGCTGTTTCTGTTTCAAAGTTTGAAAAATGCACGTGTTTTGCGAATCAAAATAACGCGCGTGATTGATAGTTGAGAGGTATTAAAATCTCGATAGAGTCGATTCGGATTTCACGAGACTGTTAAATTATATTTTCACGTGAATGCATTTATTAAATCGGTATTTTTATACAAAAAAAATATGAAAATGATTTATGGTCAGGTTATAAAAAATTAATTTGAAAATACGACTTGATAGTCGAGTTGTTCAGAACAGCAGCTGTTTTTCAGTCGTATTTGACTTTTTCTTCCAATTCTGATCCGACGGAAACTGCTGTTAAAAGATCTTCATCAGCGTTTTGCTTCAGTCGTTCACCTAAATAAAGTGAACAAATCATAGTAATTAAACAAAATACGAACGAACTATTGTCGATGACAACAAATCTATTTTGCAAAACTCTAAATCTCAATCATACTAAAACATTTCATTTCATCGTGCTTATCATATTATTATATCACAGTCTGGGACCCGTATCAAGCAAACCACATCGATTCCATCGAAGGAATTCAACGTAGAGCTGCCCGCCATATCTTG
>JAUJYS010000426.1:0-23480 GCA_033995665.1 Melogona broelemanni
CTCAGTTCGGCGATTGATTTTATTTGTACGTCTTGTGTAATCCATGTTTCTACGCATACATAAGTTTGGATTTTATCGAAGATGAATATTGTAACTCTGCGTGGATACGTCAAAATATCCATACAAATCGTTTTTATGCAGAGTATATCTGCAGGTCAGCGTTGCGTAGAAACGACAATTATGAAAATATTACGTCCATTTTATTTGATTAGGATATTTATCTGATGATGACGATATGAAAACGATCATGTAATAATAATAAAATGATAATTGCATGACGATGCCGATTCCTTTGTGTATCTATCTATATACGACAAAATATCCTTATTTTTTATTTATTTTATTTCCTTTCAAACAACTTCTGGTACATCTGTCATTACACGCATCCTATACACATCTCAGTAACCCGAAAAGTAGAATAATTGCTATATGACAATTTCTACGAGTACATTCCCTCCGTATGCTACTCGGTGATGGATAGAAGGTGGCTACAGTACATGTGCACATCTACCGAAAAGAAAGAATAATGACCAACGTCAAACTCTTCGTGAGCGAACTCGTTGGCAAACGCGTTGCCCAACCTTATCGATCGGTCAGAATACATTTCAATTCGATTAGAGCGCCAACGTATAATCGATACGCGAGTTCGACCTCCCCGCCAATTAGCCAGCGAGTCCTTGTGACGTAGGTCGTGTGCGCGACGCCGTCGTCGAGGCGTTGGCGCCGAGAAAAAGCTCACGTGCCGCGCGGGCGCTGACGACCAAGCTTGCGTTCCACGCTCGACGCCACCACCCACGTATGACCCCCATCGTCGCACCGACTCCGCCCTAAAAAAATCACAACTCTGGTAGGTCGCCAGCGTGGCTATCTCGTCGAAACTGCAAGTATTTCGGTGGCCACATTCTTGGCTGGCGGTTCGTGATTTTATTTTACTGTGGTGCCTGTGCCGATTTGATGCAGCGATATTTGGAATTGGGCAGTTATTCCATGAATTTTTTTTTTTTTTTCTCATTCAGCGTGAGAAAGAATGTTTATTCGTTACTTGATTACATAAGAACAGTTTCATGACTCACGCGATTTTGTAGGCAACCTCGAGTGCATCAGCACTATATGAGGCTGCCCCAGTTTAAAGTGCAAAAACAAAAGTGGAAACGCTGGCCGGGACATGCCCACAACTCGCCGCCATATCTACATCAGCAAGCAAGCGGTAAATGATAAATAATCAAAATAATTATGGTAAACAAATAATCTTAGTCATAGTCACAGCAATGTCGATGTCATCAA
The DNA here is from genome assembly GCA_033995665.1 of Melogona broelemanni. Lineage (NCBI taxonomy): Eukaryota > Metazoa > Arthropoda > Diplopoda > Chordeumatida > Chordeumatidae > Melogona > Melogona broelemanni. Next base: position 1,285 of record JAUJYS010000426.1, read on the forward strand.
TAGCAACCCAGATTATCGCACAACAAAACAAGGAAAAAAGGACGTCAATCTACACAAGGATCAATAAGACAAAATAAATACGTAAATTTCGCTAATAAAAAAAAATATTCTTATCATAAACCCATGACATATCACATATCACAACAATATGTATATCACATTTTCATCATTTTAGGTCAATGTCTATCAACCATCTATCCCGAATGTTCGAACAAAAGAATATTAAAAACAATAAACAAATAACAAATGGCCATACGTCTGGAAAAACATTACTTAACGTTGTGCAAGCTTGGTCACGACAAGTGCAAGAACAATGCTATCACACTGAGCATATCATATTATATCAATCGATCGATAATATAACAACCACAGGGCAGTGGATCTCGAACCATGAGAAACAAATCAATTTAAACAATACAATTTAAATTTGAGACAAAATTTGAACCTAAACAATTCCATTCAGACCAAATTATGTGTCAAGCACAAATGTAGATTTGTTTTACTATGTGACGTATTAATCAATCAGAAATAAGAATAAGAATAAGAAAGAGTCAAGAATATTCCAGCAACATATTAAGTAAAGTCACGCCATTCCAGTCCTTGCGCCAAAATTTTCATCTTTACATATTTTTTGTGTGTATATAATGTCAGACTATCAAGATGTATTCCTGAAATATTCAGAAGTCTGGCAGCCATGTGTGCCAAGTCTTTATCTGTTGATCTTAAATTCGTTACTGGGATTTCATATCTAACTCCCTTAGCACGTCTAGGTTTGGTTGTTAATGGTAATTTTGTTAAAATGCTTTTGTTGTTATAGGCGAACTCCAACACTCTCTGGCAATAAATGTTTTCGATCGTAAGTTGGTTTAGTGATTTATACAGATTTCTTGTCCCATATTTTACATGATCACTTTTTTTAATCGAGAAAATAGACCGGATAATTATATTCATTAGAGTTTGTATTTTCTTGATTTGTAGTTTTGGCGAAGTTCCCCAAAAAATAATATAACTATTTATGTGAGATAGAAACAGACTGTTATACAGCTGTAGTCTGAGTGGTATCGATAGTGCACAGCGGGCCCGGTTAAATTTTGAAATCGCGACATAGAGTTTGAATTTCAAGACTTTTATGTAAAGATTCCAGGATAAATCTGACTGTATTTGTAATCCCAAGTATTTAGTAACAGAGGTTTGAGTTATTTCGTCACCTGTGAGAAACTTTAATTTTATTGCTACCAATCTTGATCGGTTAAATACCATAGTATTTGTTTTTCCCAAGTTTAACACTAAACCATTGTAAAGAAACCAATCTTGTATTTTGTCAAAATCCTCCTGAATCCTACAAGCATTCCCATAAGTATCATCATACATGTACACTGTGTCGTCGGCAAATGCTTGTAATTTACCCGCTAAAGAGGACATCAAACATTGAATTTACGTAAATTAAGAACAGTAGCGGCCCCATTACTGACCCCTGTGGGACTCTATATCCAAAGTCATAGTAGTTGCCTTTAGTGCTACCAATCTTGACACATGATGAACGTTCCATCAAATAACTACGAAAGAGTTCATGGTTTTTTTTACTTAGACCCAAAGCATGTAGTTTCCTCAAAAGCAGTAAATGGTGGCAGGAGTCAAATTCTTTTTCTACGTCCATAAAAATAGCAATGGGGCTTTTTTTCTTATCCATCGACATGTTTAGGAAATGGATAATGTTATATAGTGGGTCTCTGATTGATTTTTCAGGCAGAAATCCATATTGATTTATACTAAGAAGTTTATGTTCCAAAATAAAAGATAATCCGACTACAAAGATTACCTTAAAAAATTAATTAACCCAAATGATCGCTTAATAACCCCTGACGTTTTCAAACTACTAAATCGAGTCAACAAAATATTACCTTACGCGTATGGACTCATCAAACTCCACAAACATAACCACCCAATCCGCCCTATCGTATCTCTTAGAAATTCCCTCTTTGACCCCCTCACCAAATATGTTGCCAATGCACTAGGCCTATATATTAATAACACTATGAACCTAACCCTCAACTCCGCTGACGTGGTCAGACTCATGACCAATGTCACGCTTAAACCTAACGAAACTATTGTATCATTTGACGTCGTCAACCTCTATCCATCCATATCCCACGAACTAGCTTTAAAAACCCTGAAAGATCTTGACAAACTCACCTTTGAATTCTGCACGGGAGTCCGCCGTGACACCATTATTAACATGGTTGATTTTCTTTTAAATGATTCCTACGTCAACGTGAACGGCAACATCTTAAAACAGATCTCGGGCCTTCCAATGGGAAGCGCTATTAGTGGGCAAATTGCCCAACTCGTCATGGATAAGGTTGACTGCTACGTCAATGATAACCTAAGTAAATTCTCTGCCCGATTGTGGGGCCGGTACGTAGATGATTGCATAGTCATAATCGACAGAGACAACATTACACACCTGCATGATACGTTACAGACCCTACAACCGGGCATACAATTTACTTACGAAACACTTGAGAATGGCACCATCCCATACCTGGACATTAACCTCATGATCAATACTACCGGCAAAATAGAATCCACCGTGTACCGCAAAAACATGTCTGTAATAAAACCACCTCACGTCACATCTTATGGTGGCAAAAAATATGTTCCTAACACCTTGTACAATGCAGCTATTCGTGCCTTCAAAACATGCTCCAGGCACCATTTTCTCGATGTTGAACTACATTTTATTTACAAGTGTTTTTTGGCTCACTCAGGCCTCAAACCTTCCGAAATTTGCCGCCAACTTAACAAGGCTCGCCAACATTATTTTTCTTACAATTACGAACTTTTTTACAAACCTAATATTCAACTCTCCCCAAAGGACAACATTAAACTTTACTCTGTGCCCTTCATTGAGATGGAACGTCTTGGCCTAGTAAACAGTAAAAAACAAAAAAAATCGAGAGTCCACGCCAACGTCAAACTGCACAACAAATATGGTTCAATGACTGACCTTTTAGATAAACCCCCCCTAGTTTCCCATTCTGCCTTCCCCTTTGTCGACAATGTCTCCACCACCAAGAAACTCAAAGAGATCTTCGACCCCCTGAACATCTCTTTGACTTTCACCTGCCCTTCGAAAATCTCTACATTTTTCGAAAAATCATACCATCGAGACACCGATTTTTTCGATCCTGGGTGTTATCAAATTAACTGTAACGATTGCTCCATGGCATATTTCGGAGAAACAAACAGGACCGCTAGCATACGTGCCAAGGAACACCTAACCGATATAAAAAATAAATTAATTTACAAATCAGCACTATCGAAACATTGTTTGACTCTGGGGCACACCCCCAACATCAACCAAATCAAACTCATACATCACTCTTCAAATTTTTTTGATCGCATTCTCAGCGAATCCTACCATATCAATATAAATAACAATTCCATGAACGATAAAATGTCTAATATCTGTGCCTTGCCCTACCTCCCTCATAATAATAATAATAAAAAATCGTCTGCTCAACCATTCAACGCCAAGACGGTGGCGCCCCCCGCCCCCATCCCTCCCCCCTCCCTTCCGGGTTTCGCTATATAAGCAGGAACAGCACCCTTGCCCAAACACTTTGTTTGTGGGTTTTCCTCCATGACTATGCTTTTTTTTCGGCGAAAAACGTTCGTTTAGGATATTTTTATATATTTTCGCATCCCACAAACATCGTCAACTATCCTCATGTATGTATGTATCTCATGTATGTATGCACTTGTCGATAACCTTGTTCAATTTACAAATAACACTCTTAGTAAATTGAATTTTAAGATTAACCACGTTTCTTTTGTGTTTCGTTTTTTCGTCTCCTAACCTAACGTGTTAATGTTGCCGTGTTGTCTCCTAAATGGTATAGGTTACAAAATCTCCTTTAATTTACTAGAGTTTATGCTATATTTTTAGAACTCTGATTAGAAAATATTTTTACATATCTCTCTATACTCCAAAATATCGCCACCAATCACAATATTAAAACATTTTCCAATTTCCTACTTAGGCCTAGGACTTAGTTGTATAATTGAAGTCATCCTTTTCTATTTTATTAAGAGGGTTTTGCCAAAACACCTGTTCAACTCTTTCTCGGCGCTGTACCGGACCTCGTCCAATAAATAAAATAGCAGGCGATGTAGAATCAGTCGACATATTTATTTTCCCGAATGACTGCGGATTGCTGCTTAGATAAATATTATCATCATCAAATTTGTAAGTATTATTAAATCATGATATGGTATTGAACGGACCGTGCAGTCTCAATGGCAAAGAGGGACAAGAGGTTTCGGAAATAAAAATCTTTCTAAGACCACATGTCTTAAACACAACATCGTAACGCATGGGCGATGCAATTTCAAAATAGTTTGCTTGATACACAGAAAAAGAAAACCCCATGCGTTCACAAATACTACCGATTATTATTCGATCACAGATCAACAAATTACTTGACCATCTGAAACAAACCATCTAGTTCGCTGAACTGCAATCAGAGGGTGCCAACCTCCTCAAAAGGTGAAATCTGTTAAAAGTAAGAATGCATTAGTTCTGTGTTTCCCAAACATTTTGGCTCGTGGAGCCCTTTTTAGAACCACTTTAAATGATGGAGCCCCTTAGAGTCTACCAATTTTAATGGCGGAGCCCCCATTTAGTGCAAGTTAATAGCGTTTAATTATTTATGTTATTTTCAAGAGTGGCTGCGGAGCCCTAGGGGCTCCGCGGAGCACAGTTTAGGAAACGAGGCCGGTTAGTGAAATATTTAATTGTTCATGTTCCCAATAGTTCATGTGAATATAACATGAGCGAGATCGCGGCGGTCCCGGGTTCGATTCCAAGAGAGTGCTCACTTTAATTCGCTACAAAGGTGCTGGTGAAAATGTACCCATCAGCCATTGATGATAGAAAATAAAGGCTAGAAAAGAGCTGATCAGAGGGTTGTTAAGTGGTACCTCACTAGGTTAAATCATCTGACATGAGCGCACAGGCTCCATAAGTCAAAAAGCACAAGTAAAAAATAACTAACCATGGAGATAAATCCGAGGCAAGTTTAGACCAGGGTCCCAGGAGGTTTCAAGTCCGCTCAAGTCCCCATCCAAATAGTTTATTGAATTCAAGAGAGATTTTGGTTTGCGCATGAGCGTAAAATGAGGAAATTGCCAGAGGGGACACACACAGAGAGATAGAATGGGTGAATGGGGGGTTGAGTGGGGTGGATGAGGAACGGATTTGGTGAAGAGACGCGGAAGGGAATGTCGAGATTCAAGTCAGATTTCGCCATTATTTACACTTCAAAAGGCCTGTGCACGGTTTAGGAAGACACACACGCGCACGCCAGTCCTAAATACATGTATGCATGCCGGATAAAGAGTCGTCCTACGCACAAAGGTTCCACTCGACTTTCGAACCGGGTTCCGTGCCAAGAAAATGCAACACGTTGCAATATCCCGTTATCCACACGTAAGCATCGTGCGATTGACAACGATCAACACGCCGCGTAGCGGCGAAAAGTGGAACTCCGTAAGGAAGCGGCAATTGGCAATTACCTAGTCACTGGAAATTAATAAATCGAACTCCCGACAAGATAAGCTCTTCACCACTCACAGAACAATCAAAATTGTTAATAGAACGCGGTCAAAGCATGGTCAAAACCACCAAGCTTTATACACCCGCATAGCATAATGTTTTCCGCCTCAATGCTTTATAAACCGGTGGTCCTGGTTCAATTCTTTGTTCTGGCTCCTTTTTTTCGATCTCGGGGTACTAGTGAAACTGTGCCTATCAGACATTGTCAAATTATCACGAGAATCATGTAGTGAATAGTGTAGAGATCCTGTAGTAATGTTCACTACAGTGATAGCAAATTAAATCAATAATCAAAATAATAATACTATAAACATATCGTTAGTTAAGCCTCTTATTAATGAGAGAAAGGCGAACGTTTTGAATGTTGCTGTGAAGTGTTTACTTTAGAGTATATCATACAATTCTCAGGTTCTCTTTCGAGTTATTCAGCGCAAACAGCAGGCTATCATACCTTTTCTGCACTCGGGATAAAATCTCTCAAGATAAACTTTTGAAAATATTACTTCAGTCGTCGTTCTGTTTCTCCACCCGAATCAGTACCCCAGTTGCGATCTCACGAATGCGTTGCTTGAACCTTTGTTTGCCGGCTTCAAATCCAAACAGTCCAAATCAAGGATGCTTCACCACCCGTGCTACCCACCCCTGACGACCAGAAAGCCACAACGTCAGCGGGCTGATTTTATCTATCCCCCCGCGAGGTAAGGAAATTAGAGATTTGAACTCCGGAGGATAAAGGCCAGATTATTCAGGTCTCCTTCTTTCTTTCTTTCTTTCGGAATATTAAATTCGGTCGCCTGCGCGAGCGCGACTAGAATAGAAGCCCCCGTAGAAAGACTGGATCAACTGGAAAGGAATAATATCAGCAAAGCGTTTGAAATATCAAATATGTCTGCGCCGGTAAAATACGCGAGGGACCTCCGCAATTTTCTCTCTATTTTTCCGTTAGAGAGCGCACGATACAACGAGTCGTTTGGAATTTTCGCCAACGCGATTCCAGAAATTCAATATTTTCTTTTTTTTTAATGTCAGGGGAATAAAATTCTGAAAACTTTTAGGACATGTTAAAAAGAATTTTGATTTCTAAAGTACGGCTGGTATTTACTATGCGGCTAGCCAATTGAAATAAATAAATAATAAAAAATGCAGATAAACCTGATTAGAAAATGTCAGACAAATTCGAATTCAAAAATATTCACAACATTAGCAAGTCACCACTACTATTGAAATTCAGCTACAAGTGGAACCCGTGAAAAAATGAATGGAAATGTTCGTGACCAATAAGCGTAAAGAAGGGCTTATTCATCACGGATATTCCACAAAGTATAACATGACGGTTGACACGGCTCCTACCAACAACACCAGTTTATCGCATAAATTTATAGTACATGAATGTTAAGCTACATTTTTTTTTACTGAAATGACATGCACATTAAAAATATTTTAGAAAATCTTGTTAAAAATATTCTGGGAAAGTGATTTTAAAATACAATCGGTCTTCCAGGTAGACCTGGAATGATTTGTACTACGGTGATTTAAAAAAAAAATAGTAGACAAAACAAATATTTTCAGGTACAAATATTTCTTAGGCGACAAACCTTCACCTACACCCCCCCACCCTAAATTTCCAATATTACTAAAATCCCTTTAACTCCTCACTAATGCACGCACTCGCCCAGAGAACCCCCCAACCAGTAGACAAGCTTTGCGTACATCTCTTCACATATTAGAAACAACCAATCAAACACGCGTGTTCGCATTAGACAACACGAAGTTCGTCTTACATCACCTCTCGCACCGGCTCTATAAAGATATCACTCGCGTTTCGACGAAAGAGACGATCGTAAACACTTGAGCCACGTCGGCAAAATGAAGCGCGACACTGAGTTTGTTGATTTGAAAGAGCGAGGAAACGATGACAACATTATCCCGCGAAATCAGAGACTATCACGATCGCAAATACATTATATACTCTTTGTTATTCGAGTTTATGAGACCGATGCGATAACACGTAGGATTTTTCCTGGTTGCTAACGCCATTGCAGTGTATTCGATAGACAATGTGAGACAATACTGAATACACAATGATGGTAATTGTTTTCATATTATTAGAGTGCACCCGACACTTCCTTACAATTTGAAATCACACTTAATGTAATAATTCGATTAATGGTTAGATGAGTCGCTCCAGAATTTATTTATATTTAGGGAAATAAATTCTAGAAAAGAAGCCTACCAACTTTACAGCTCGAATTAATTATAATTTGCTTTATTCAAATAGAACCAAAATTCCAAGTGTAATTGTAAATTTTAAAAGATCAACATCGGTGCAAGTTAAAAATAGTTAACAAACACAGCTACCCCCCCCCCAACTTGCAATTTAAATTGTAATTTGAATTTTCATTTGATGTAATTTTAAAATTTTATAATGTTATATACATTACTCCCAGGGAATTTCAATTTTTTATCTACCTTATTTCCCCTCATCTAACTGTAACGAATATCACTATAGCAGTGTGTACCCCTCCTATTGCAGTAAAAAATAAAGGATGAGGAGCACATTTTTACCAGTACCCCGAGATCGAACACACGAGAGCCCGCCCCGGTACTCGAACCCGGGACCGCCGAACCGCAGCCGACTGCAATACCAACTGAACTACCGCGAGTCGTACTGTGAAGAGTTCGCCACTCGCCTCACCCATCGTACAACTATCCCAGCAATCGTAGGCTTCCACCAACGCCCAAGAGTTGTGTGGCCCATTACTAAAAACTTAGTACAAAATGCTGTTTTTTCCCCGGCGACAAAACCATTTTAGCGTCGCGCACTTAAACTGTCGTTCCAAAAGCAGTTTTGAGGATTCGCCGCCAAAGAATTGCGCGTTCCCCTCAGGTCCTCCCCAAGGTCACCACCGACGAATGACAGGGATTCGGGAAGAGATGCGCGAACAGAATAACAAAACACGAATTCTTTCTCCACTCTCCTCCCACCCAATAACAAACATCAACAAATGAGGGGTAACGATGATGACTGGCCACACACCACATAACATCATCCTGAGACTCCATATTATAAACAAAAGACCACGATATAGCCGGGCATCCCCGGCGCTCCTAACGGTGAATGAGCGCATCTAGTGGCGACGATCGCAACCTATCCGTCACGTGCGAAAAGACGAACGCAACGCCGCCTAGTGGTAACTCATCCACTTCGCTATCAATTGGGCCAGCGAGAAATACAATGAGTACCCGTAAGCAGCCTTGTAAGGTGTCTACGGCGGGGAATAGTGAGTCTAAGGAGCGAATATGTCCTATAAACCAACGCACCCTCTGGAGCAAACTGATTTTTTTTTTGCCTAGCCCTAGCTTCACCTAGCCAGAAAAATTTCGAAAGTCTCGGTCGGGAATTGAATTTACGACTATGACATAGTAAGCAAATAAGCTAACCACTACGACACATGGCACCTCTTTAAAAAAACTTTGTCGCTTTTTCGAAGAAGTTACTCCTTAGATAGCGTTGTTCTGATCAACCGACTACTGTACCAGAATTGCTCTGTATTGGCGTTAACGCTGCCTAGGAAAGCTGCTAGAAAGAAAGGCAGGTCTCACTAGGTTTAACACCACACACATCAAAGCGAGTGCTAGTTGCCGGGACACATTGAATGAGCTCATCATAAAGCACTTTGTGGTCCATCACAAACCTGAATTGCACCTTGGTGTAACTACACATTAGGACATAAAAAATGTTCATGGGCTGGCCCCTAACCCAGGAAACATTAATACAGCTAAAACAAAACAAAAATTCGAATTCAGCATGTGCTGAGTGAGACGTCGCATACCTCTTGTCAAAGCCATTTTGAAATAACCGTAACGATCATAATTAACAAAACAAAGAAAACAACAAAAAATAAAACAAAGATGGCAAATCAATCCACAGCTATAAGTAACAACATTGGCGGCCACTGCCCTAAGTAATAGATGGTGGAATCACGCCACATTGACTGTGGTCTAAAACTCTGAATGCTTCCCCAGGGCAACCCAAACTCAAACACCCCATTAACCTAATTACAGAGTATTTAACAAAATCGTTAAAAAATATTTTCATCAATTCCATATCCAAGTCTAAGAACTAGAGTGGTTTAGTTCTTTTCGGATTATCAGAGATCCTATTATCAGAGACTATATCAACCGTATGTTTCCACGACCATACCATACGTCGACCACAGAATTACTCATCTGCTAGTCAGACAGTTGGATTAAGAAGAAAAGTGGACCCTAGAAATATCACGTCTGTGCAGTAGTTTCTACATGCAATATAATACGAGCTCATTTTCTCTCTCATTCTCAACGGTACAATAACGTACCATAAACTAGAAACATAATATGATGGACTCGCTCGCCAAAATCAGCCATCTACACAGACACAAACTACCCCGATCGTAGAATACGTTCATTAGCTAGAGTCCAGGTAAAATTACCTGCTAGTATTTCGTCGTTTGGAACAACATGCAATATCTCTGAAAGTAATGTTTCTAGTTCCAATATTAATCCATGCCAAGATAAACATGTTGCTTGTAAAGTTTTGTGATCTCACGTTTTTGTAAATACATTTCCTGATTAGATACACGCAAATTATGTAGAGAAAAAAAAACAAGTTTCTTTCAGAAGCGTTATCCCGCCTGGGCTACGACGACCGGAATGATCAACATCAAATAAAGTTTGTCAACGCAAACTTTAGTTGTGAAAAAAATAAATCAGCAAAGTCAATAAAATATTACATCAAGAAAAATGGACAACATAAACCTCAATACTGCATTGTTGTAAGCATCATACATATAACCAACAAACGGTACCCGGTTCGTATTCAGAAAAATCCTACTTCGACGGCACGCTGAGTCTGGTCTCGTTAAGATCCTTTCACCCATCTCCTTTCGACCACCACCTTTATCCACAACCATTTGCCCTCTCCTCTTCCTCCCATCTCCCTCTTCCTACCCCCAGGCGAGCCCTATCTCGAAAGACGCATCGCAGTCATCTATCATTGTCAGTCAAAAACGGGTCGTTGTTGCGTTATGACGACGATGATTATGATGATGACGCGACCGTCCACAGGCTCTGTCTACCCGCGCACCCCCCGCCGCCACCATCACCACAAACACACGCCGCATGCGATGTTCGAACGCCGCGATCATGATGCCGTGGCCGGGGCGGGGCACGGCCAACCTCCGACTAGCAGCGGGCCGCAACCACCACAACAGTCAATACGAAACGCGGCACAGACTAGAATAACACGCTGAGGACACGCATCGCTAACGCAATGCCATTTCCTATTACGACAAAAGAACACGCAACGAAAACTTGCACTTTCATAATTTATATCACGGTACATTACGCATATTGCTCAGCATCTTTAGACTTTCCTAAGACTTCATTTTTACTAGAAAAAATCATTTCCGGGAACAAAGACATTTAAAATGTAAATATGCTGACGCAATATGACGCTTGCGCCGTCAAATAAAAGTGCAATATAAAGAAATGTAAGTTTAAGATGAAAAACTCATCTATTTTTGACATTTCGACTATTTAGACCCATGCCAGTTATGTATTTTTTATTTTTTTAAATCACCGTAGTGCCTAGTGCACTAGACGATTTCTGCACCCACGTGTCTTTATGGAGATATGTGAGGGACAGGGAAGGAGATTAATAGATGGAATAGCCAGGCTGCAGGATAGACCCCTATGCTCTGGATTCACCATTGGAAGCTCAGGAGTGACGCCAGTACCACAGGATCGAATAAACGAAAGCCTGCGCCGGGAATCGAACCCGGGACCACCCGATCAGTATCTTTGATTAAATATGTTAATGTATTTAAAAAATTCAAGTTCTATACGTTCAAAATTATGTCATATTGACGTTGGCATTTCGTTTAGATTTTTGGGATCTTAGGAAGATACAGAGGCCAATAAATTATCGAATAGCCCATCAATTGCTGAAATTGTTCTTGTAACGCTGACAAGTTGCCTGTTAAGAAAACCAAGAGTGTGGGAGGGGGAGGCTCGGAAGGAAGAATTGCCTTTTGGATCTCTTGTGTCTCTAACCCTCACTCCCCTCGCCAGGCGCCCATCCCCCGAGCAGCCTCTTTGCCTCTCGGCGCTTTTCAATATTCTCTGTCGACGCGACGGAAGCTATCGCCTATCGCCGGCTGACACGTTGCGGTTTCCGCCCGGTACCGTCACCGTCGTCGTTGTCGTCGTCGCAGTCACCGTTGATGCGCGGAAAAACGGAGAGAAACGGCGAAAGTCATCTTAATTCGTCACTCCGGCGCCGGGCCCAAGAGTTTTCGCTTCCAATTACCGTTTTTGACGTGAGAAGACCCGAGGACTGACGCAAGGAAGATCTGTCTCGCATGGTCGGAGGAGCAAACCAGGATAAACAATTGGAATAGACAAATGACACCTGATGTCATGTCACGATGTCACATAAATGTCACGATGTCACGCAAATATGCAACGAGATGAAATGAATTTATTCATTAGATGTCTCTCTGTTTCGTTCCACCACCGTTTGCTATATTAAGTTGAAATTTTGGTAGGTTTTAATATTTTTTTCTGGCAGTCTCCAAAAACATGCCAGCTAAACAAAATATGAAATTTTGCCTTAATTTTGAGAAGGACTCGGGAAATGTTTCGTTCAGTGAGGATTTCGTACACACGCCTTTCTTCAGAATGGAAGAAATTAATCCATAGGACCAGAACCACGTTTAAGTTCTCTAACATGGGTATAAGCATATGCTGAGCCAAATTATCGGACCTCCTCTAAGGGTAATTAGTACCAAAAATATTAAAAATAGTATAAACGCTTAAATACAATAGTAGCGAAAAAATAGGCCATGCTTACCCTTGACTCGCCATTTGACCTATTTTGCCATGGGTCCCTTTTGTACAGATACATTTTATAATTAAACCTAAGTTTTGAATCAACGTCATGCGATGAAAAAAATGGATATTGATTGGGTATCCTGGTACTTCAGAGCAACATGCTTGAGACATTCAGACAAAAGAAATGTAACATACACGAGGTACACGAGATATTACGGGCTAATAACTACCTCAGAAACATATTCGCTTTGATTGAAGAAAAAGGAGCATCTGCTTTCGAAAATTATGACGTCGCAAACAATAGACGGTGACGGCTCACTCACGGCTTTAAACACGAAATCGGCTATCAACAACAACGACGAGACGCGAACAACTTTTAATTAAAAGATCTTTTTTTTTTCAAGAGAAAAAAATCGTTGAAAAGGAGACAAGAAAAACCGTATTAGCACAAAAAGATGCGCGGGTCTAGCTCCCCACACTTCCGATGTCTTCCCTCATCTCCCCATTAAAACAATTGAGTCTCCGACCTAACACGCCCCCTCCCCATCCCACCACCACTACAACCACCGCCAACCTTTTAAAGTATTACGCTCGCTAGAGTGGTTTTCCACTTTTATGTCTCGAAAGTCTGAAACACTAAACGCATCCACTGTTGATGTTATTGTCGCAGTTACAAGGATGCAAGGCTAGTTGTATCCGTCTAAGACAGTTAGTAAAATTTTAAAAAAGAAAACACTGCGCGTGGGAGAACCTCGATGAGGTAAAATAAGTCTGCACTTAACGAACATTAGTAGAGCATCGTCGTGTTGGCTAAATACTAATACGGAAAACCATGTTCCTTCAAAAATTCATTAAGAGAAGAAAAAAAATAAAAAATTTATTGCATCCACATAAGAATGATGAGGTTATCAATTTTCGAATGTGGTAATTTTTTTAACTTCTTAACAGGTTGGTCAGTAAATAAAAAATAAAAATATTGATTTATTTAGATGCCTGATGGAGCGGAAATTTCTAATTCAATGAAATTGGTATTTAATCAAATGACATACTTTTCAATCAACCTACGCACAAAAAAAACCTGGAACGGTTGTGCAGAAAATTTAAATAATAAATATTCCACATATAAAAGAAATGATTACGTTCTCATTCAAAGCTCACCGGATAAAAACCCATTAACTAATGGAATTGTTGGGATCAATGAATTTGAGATAAGTTTTATACGAAATGAAATGTTTTTGTATTAAAAAAAATATATATTTTCATTTTTAAATCTAAGGAAAGGAAAAGTTCCAGGTTATTTTTTTTAACTTACGTAGGAACAATAACTGTATTTACTAAAAAGATTATCGCTTTCCTCCGAGGAACTAAAACGGGTTCCTTTTTGAAAGGTACGAACCCAACAATGAATACAGCTGTACCTAACCAAACCAAATTTCGCAGGAAATATAGTTTTTATGTGGACCGACCTGAATTCGGAAACTTGTAATCTATCTCGCCGATCTTCAAACCCATCACAGGAACACGCGGCACAGCAGAGGCAGTGGCAGCAGACACACGTCAAAACCCCGTAACGGGTTTCAACCAAATTATGGGATTAAAACGCGAAAAACGGCATCAGAACTTCGCTTCTGAATTTCGAGTGAAACGAACTGCGAGTGAGTCAACGAAAAATCGGAATCAGGGGACGAGAGGCGCATGTGAGTTTACTGAAAGAAAACGTTCACCGAAACGCAATTCTTATTTACACCAGCCGATTCGATAAGCCCGCGCGCGAAAACCAGTTTCCAAGGTTGCCGAAAAAACACTCATCGTTTACACAGTATCGGACTAAATGAACAGAATTGATACAGGGTGAGAAATTACTGGCGTCAACTGGTTCAAAGAATCGATTTTCCTATAGCAAATGCAGAACTCCGAAGCAAAATGCATCTAAAGACCATTGACCATATATCATCTGCTGATGTAGTTGCCTTACATTACCTTCCATGTAGAATTCAATTTGATGAACGTTTTCCATTTTTAATTAGTAAAATTAAGCAGAATTTATTTATTGTTATCCAGCCGGAATACAGAGTATGACGCTGACAGAAACAAGAACAAGTTTCTAAAATGCATAGCAGGGTCTCTGAATTATTCTAATGAAACCTTTAGTTTCGCAATTAAGATATAGTGACATATACCCTAATGACTTCCACTCCCATCATGTATACATGTACGGTACTCGTAGACGAATTGAATATATTGCCTATGTCTTTCTATAAACTATAAATCGCCCTGTAATTGAGGCTTCCCATGAAAAAGGTTCCATCGCTGCTTAGGCTTTCCCCGCAGAACGTCTAGCTAGGTGATTACTCACTTTAGGCACACGAGACTAAAACCCACGGTAAGATAGTGCAAGGATTAGTGTACCGTAACCTACGAATATATGAAAAAAAAAGAAAGCAACACTTTTTCCATTCCCGCTTAGCTCATTTTTCCTGGGGATCTTAAATTCGGATTATATCCTATATGCCGTAATAAGCCGTTTAGCGTGGTGACATAGGACAATTTCAGCTAGACAAAAAAAAATTGAACTCGAGTTAGCTACTTCTGATGGCAAGCTTTATGAAATGTCTCTGATACCAGACTCAAACATAACATAGATAAGAACAGCAAAAATAAAATTCGAGAAATCCGATTTTCCCTGAAGGGAAATCGAAACTAAATTCTGGGTCAATATTGCTCCAGTCTGCGATAGAAACTATTGAACTGGGTTTCAGAGCTTGTTGGAAAGACAACATTTGGTAGTAAATGTATTTCACATACTTCTCCACTGGACCAATAACGCTGCGGTGCGTAATACAAATTCAATACTAATCGCATCGCTATTGGCGAGTATACATTTATATTGCGGAGTATGTGAAATCCACTTTCTACCATATTTTGTCTTATAGAAACCTCTGAAATAAGGCCTTGAGAAAAATATATTAAATTAACGTAATATGGTTGGTTGAAAATAAGCTAAAAAGTAATCAAGAGCAAATAGATTGTTAAAATGTAATTTTTTTTTTCGGGTTCAAACAAATTCAATATTCCAAATCAAATACACTTACCACACACTGATAAACTACGCCACATTCAACGACTTCAACGTTACCTTACCAAGTACGGAAAAACGGCACAATAACTACAAAATAAAAGAAAAAAACCCAGATAATCTCACCAAACTGAAACATGGCAGCAAAAAAATAAAACTCCTGCTCTTTTGCACGCTAACGCAGTAGTTGAAAAAATAATCAAACATATCTTAACCCAGTGGATCAATTACGCTAGAAAGGAGCCTACAGAGCGACGACTAAGCGGATTAGACAGGAAAATGCGCCCATTTGTAACCAGGTAGTCCAGTACCGAAGCCAATGAAAAATATATCAGTTGTTACACAACAGTAGGCGTACTTTTATAAGTACTAATGGGCAAAGGATATGTATTAGATAAAGTTTCCTGATGCACTAAAAAAAGTGGAAAAAGTGCTTGAGCATTTAGCTGGTATATTTTCACCGATACCTCGGGATTGAATAACGAAAACCTGAGAGCGGGAATCTAACCATGGATCGCTGCACACCTGATGAATGCTCTACTACCTACGACGACTGTGCAATTCAATCATTCCCATGTACCTCATCGGATGCCACACATGTATCGCGCAGTTGATTTGTTCGCCAAGAATTATGTGTATAAAAATGCAATGCCGGCCACCAATTTTTAAACAATTAAACGAATGAGCCCATCGGCGAAGTATTTCTCGCCGCGAACCAAAAATTTTATCTCCCTGACAAATGAAGTCCCCCCCCCTCAGAGAACACACCTCGTCATTCACGCGAGCCCAACTGTTTAAAAATCAGCCAAACGAACTCAACAAAAGAATGCTCGCATTGTATAAAATCCCCCACATCCCAAGTCACACACGCATTCATCGCATTATTCAAACCATAGAAAACCGTTTTTCGCCGAAAGCCAGTTATTCGCAGTAAAAGGTGCTGCTTTGGTGGTGATGGTGGTGGTGGTAATGGAAGGAGGAATGGAAGGATGCGCGCTAGAAACGGCGAATTAAACGATGGAAATTAACTTATATATTCCGGAACGCGTCACAGCGCGAGTCGCGGAAATCGAATACATTTCAGCGGCGGCGGCGGCGGTGGCAACGGCGAATGAAGTCGGCAATTCTAGGCTGGAATGAAAAGGGGCGCGTAGAACGTTCATTTCCGTTAGAGTGCGCGGACAACACTTGGAAACACAGCGAACGGCGTGCGCGCCCGGAAGCTGCACTTTCTAGATGCGGAGCTAAGAAGTCCCACTGTGACCGTGCCGACAGAAACACAGGCGGTAATTTTCTGGCGACTAAATCGAATCGTGGTGAACTGATTAAAAATTAAAGAACCACGCTCACATCCATAGACATCCAAGACATGGTATGGCATGGCAAGACCCTATTCTACCCTACAAATACGTGGATCACTTCGAAACTAGATTTTTTAAATTGCTAATCTTTATCCAATATGCCTCATATTTTGAATAGGTGATTAAAGTGTCTTTCAACTAGAATATTTTAATTACCCCCCCTATATGGTTACAAATGGAAATGGACGGAGATAATATAAAATTATCTCCGTCCATTTCCATTTCAACGATCGTGAGTCACCTCGAAACTAGACCAAGTATGCCATCACGTACGGTCGAAGAAACTGTCCTTCAAAAATAACGAAATGACAAAATCAATCCAAAGTAAATAAACCCTAACAACACCAACTTTAAAACCATTTAGTACGAGTATTTTGAAATTAAAATACTCATTTTGTAATATTGTAGTTAACATTTTCTAGCACATGTAAACAGGGAATTTATGCCTCCTGTTTTATATCATCGTGCAACTTGAAACAAGAGCCGTAAATGTGAAGCATGTGTATACAACCAGACCAGGGACATTACGTCATTTTTTGATGGACATGAAGCGGTGCAACGAAATAGCCATCCAAATGGTCATCTGCCATCCACCTCATCCGCAGTAAATATGGTACGCATTATGTCACTGTTTGCAATCTAGGTCAAGAATTGTAAAATTTCGCGTTAATCCCCGTCAAATTATAACCATCTAGTGATATATTCTACCCTACACTGTATAGCTATGACGTGTACGTTGTCAAACTGCGAATACAGATGTAATATTTCGCGTACAAGCATATTTGAAAAGCAATTTAATTTAGCAAGAGAGGGCAAATGCGCCAAATTTTAACGGGACTAATTTCGCTTGACCGACGCAGGAAAGTCAGCTAGGTGAGTACAAAATGGATTCGTCGCTAGTGGCGCTTCCAGTTATTCCTGTTTCCAGGCTCCGACCGGCTCAAATTGGCGATTCGTTGGTTGCCGAGGAAAACGTTCGAATCGTTGCACCTCACCTCCTCTCCCCCCCCCGTCCCGTCCCGTGCCACACGCTCACATATCCATCATAAAACGAGCCTTCGTAATGCATTCCATAAAAGCTTTAATTAAATAAATTACCACGTAACTCAGATTAACCCTGTTAAAATTTAACACGCCTTTATTGTGCGTGTTAGGCGACGGACGGGCAACGACAGCCCCGCCGTCGATCGTTAAACGGGAGCGCCAGCTCTCGCTCTCCGCTCTCTACGATTAAACGATGCGCTCCATTTGAAAACACCGAAGCTCCACATCATTCTCCATTGGTTATTCCCGAAAAGAATTAAAGGAGCTAGAGTGCTGAAAGGTGCGGACAGCTTAGCGTTCGCCTACAACGCTCAAGACGAGAGGTTCAATTCTCGACCACCGAAATTTTTCATGAAAATAAATTTGTACGTGCGCCTTCATTCCGAATGGAACTAAATCCATTAGACCCGTGCCTGTACGTTGTCAGGTACACATTAAAAATTCTCACCTAGGTAAAATAAAAAACCTGGGCTAGGGCAATGAACCTTCCAGGTTCAAGCAATTATAATTCGTAGCGCCTATACTGACAATTTCAATGACTTGTCGCATGGGTTAAAATTAATAGTAATGACCGTTGATCACAATGTAGTGCTAGTTGAATTAATAAACGTACGGAAACGTTATTTATAACTAATGGTATAACATTCACAAAACGATAGCAAGAATTGTATTGTTATGGAAAATACAATTGTGCTGGACGGTAGACGATTTATTAAACGACTCTACTGCATTGAATAGTGAAATTCATGGCGAAACGGAAACAAGTTTGTACCAGACGTTTTGATTAACGCGACTGTTGTAATTCAACGCACGCACACACAAGAAAGATATATTTATATCCTTAGTCACATAATTCTGTTTGCCAGAGACTCAGGCGATAAAGCGGAAGTTTTAAACATAATGGTCAGGATTTGCACTACGGTTGCCTGCTGGTATGAAGTATAAGTATTGAGATAAAAAACTGTAGACATTATGTCTCTGATCACAAATTGCTGATGCAAAATAAATAATATAACTGAACCATCAACTAACATTGAAATTAAAACATACATTATCATATGTCCTAATGTCATCATAATGACCTTGGAATGCGGAATAGCTTTCAAAGACATGCCAGTGATCACGGGTTCAATTCTCGGCCGACACTACAGCATTTTTTCGGACGAGAAAAATTCGTACACACGCCTTCTTTCGCAATGAAAGTATTGTCGTGAAAACTATACCAGTACGTTGAGCGGCATACGTTAAAGATTCCTACCTAAGTCACAAGCCTAGACTAGGCCAAATTATTAACTCGCCGTCTTGGAGGGTTGTAAATCTTATGGTATAGCAGCAAAACAGCTAGAAGGAATAGTAAAAAAATACACCTTCCTCCTTGACTGGCCACTGACCACCGTCATTGGCACCCTAAAGGCTGCTTGCGGATACACATTGTAATAATATGTCCTGTCCCAATACGCTCGCAAACCCCCTTCCGTTTTCCGAGCAAGAACAGAAGGGTGTTGAGAGGGTTCGTCCCAAAATCGAGCGAGAAAATATAACTCTTTCGTCGTCGCGCCATGTCGTACCACTAGACGATTAATCCCACCTTTGCATAATTTTCTAGTAATCGATTGGACCTATCATCTACTGAGACAAGGGTGGCGCGCGTACTATACACTCGGTTCGGTACAGACGCGAGTGGCGGGGACAACTCCGGGCAAATCTGGGCAATTTCGTCGGTACGGATGCTGCTTATCTGTCGTCAGACAGTTGCCGTAAACAGAGCGCGGGGGAACGATGACACCCCCGTGAATAATTTAGGCGCTGGGGGAGGGAGACCGTCGGTTTCTGGGGCTAGAAAATAGGTCCACCAGCACCCCATTCCCCCACCTCCTCACTCCGACGAATTTCAGCCTCACCCATTTACGGTAAGCGTACGTGAAAATAAATATCTAATCGTTGGTCATTTGGGGGAAAACTGGGCGATTCCTATTAGCGCGTGGGAACAGATTCGCTACGCACCCAAATCGCTCAGAGGATGTCACTGGATGTCGTTACAGACATTATAGCCTATATGTGCCGATGCTCTAAATATGCAAATCATAATTCAAGAAGTTCAATCTACTGAAAACAGCTATGAATTCGATTCCATAGTGCGTCTGAATTCAAACCATATATGGTAAACTTATTAACCGGAAACCCCATCGATGAATAAAATTTTAACGAACCACTCGATTAACCGACGGATTCAGCAAATCCAGTTCGCCCAATTGAAAGTCAAAGCAGTGGATAAAGCAGTGGATTTCCAACCGCCCGATTCATTCAGAGTTGGAAATTTCGTTTCAGAGTTCTGCTCCCCCCCCCACAACCACCACCACCATTCCAACATTTAGCTTTATCACATTAGCCGCTCGGCTAGGTTCACGTCAAACGGAAAACAAGCCAATCTCGTCAACGTTCGCGCGCTTCGCCTGGGTAAAAATTTCGGTTCCACGTCACTGTCTCGCTTTCCACGTATTTGCCTAACCTCAAACGAAGTGTGTGCATAGGATTGTATTTCGAACTCTGACAAACTTGCCAATGCATAGACGTAAGATTACTTTTAGATTAAAAGACTTACTGAAACTATAAATGTTTTTAGAGAGGATTAGAGGGCTACATACTTCACTACAATGATGACGATAACTGTTATAACAAAAAAAAAACACGTTAATGTACCTCCTCCCCCATTTATCTCCTATAGAGGTAATGACAAGTGATCAGGAATAAAAAATATATATATTCCTTTGGAACAGTTTATTTTTATGCAGCAAGGTGGCCTCAATTGCAATCACAATTGTAATTATAAAGCTTTGAACTCAATGCACTCAGTCTATAATTTTGTTCATGTGACCACAAATGTTGGACTATATTTGAAGATCAACACTCCATTACAGTAGACTAATTCCTAACTAGTATCTATATCTACAACTCAATGTTAGAAAAACGTACTCTTCCAAGCTTACCTATACGTGACCTTGCTCTAAACACCACCGTGTGACGCTAGGCAAGTTTGCAGCACGCAAGTCAATCGCGCGGCACCAAAAAATTCCACGACAAATTTATCCACACGGTGGGGAAAAGCTAACAAACTGCGGGACTGGCGTCTATAATGCCAACGATTGAGAAGGGAAAAAAACCCGCACGGGCCATTTAGCATGTGTGTCGATCGCAATAGCAAGTCCTATTACTACAAATGTGAAGGCCGGGCATCGGGTAATAAAATAATGCATTTGCTTCCCACTAGAATATTGGCGTTGTAGCCGCGTTTTTTTTTTTTCGTATGTCCAGCACACTCTGGAAAAATGAAAACTGGGCGACGTTTTGTGTTCGGCGTACGGTCACTGTGATTAGATAGCGCTAATGATGGGCGAATGGCGCGTCGTAAATTTGTTCCACTCTCGGGACGTTTATTGTCTTGACCATTACTGTCACAACCAGCATCGGCAAATTATGTGATCAAAGTTTTAATATAAATTGGTTTCAGTGAAAGGGAAACAATTGGCTTCAGCTACCAAAAAAACTCAAATAATTTAAACGCTCTGCCGCCCATCACAACCTTACAGATCTGTATTCGATTCTCTAAGCACGTAGATGTGTTAAGAACCGAAAATTTCTATTTTAAAGCATATATTTTTATTAAAATTTTCCGAAAAGTCTTCTGTAGCCGACGATTTAAAAGTGTCTAACTATCAGACTTTATTTTTTTTTTTTAGATCACCGTAGTGCTTAGTGCACTACAGGATTACTGCACCCTCATGTCTCTATGGAGATATGCGAGGAGCAGGCAAGGGAAGGAATGAGGAATGGCAGCTGGAATAGCCAGGCTGCAGGATCAACCCCTAAGCTCTGGACTCCCTAATGGAAGCTCAGATGTGACACCAGTACCACAGGCTAACGAATAAACGAAAGCCTGCGCCGGGAATCGAACCCGGAACCGTCGGCTTCGTAGGAGGTGACCATACCCACTGAGCCACTGAGGGCCGAATATATATATATTTTTTTTATATAAATCGCCGTAGCGCCTAGTGCACTACAGGATTTTCTGTACCCTCGTGTCTCTATTGAGATATGTGAGGGGCAGGGAAAGGGAGGGAAGGCGAAGGCAGCTGGAAAATAGCCAGACTTGCAGGATCAACCCCTAAGCTCTGGACTCCCTAATGGAAGCTCAGGGGTGACGCCAGTACCACAGGCTAACGAATAA
>JAUJYS010000427.1:0-23471 GCA_033995665.1 Melogona broelemanni
TTTTTTTTTATTCCGGATCACTGTAGTGAATAACACTACAGGAGGTTATTGTACCCCTCGCGTCGCTGCGGCGATATTTACGAGTATATCGAATTCAAATTCTGGCACGACTAACCAAATCAAAACTCCCAATTCGTAAACATTTGATCTTGCGGTTATACCGCCACCGGTGAATAATGGGGTTGACCCCCACTTGTTGATCAATTCGACAATTATGTTGCTCCTCTGCAGACAAGCCAGCCAATTTTTCATTCTCGATTTTTTGTCTGGGTGCCAGGTATATAGAGTGCGGGCACCTCCGGTTTGGCCGGGCTCTCCGATGAACCTCGTATCTGGCTGATTTTTTTCGCGTGCCAACTCTATCCGCCTTCTGTAGGATATATCGGACCACGGGTGCCAAAAAAGTGTTGTCGATGTTGTTGTACTAAGGTGTCACGTGACGGTTCTCCGCCTACGCAGTTCTGGGAACGGGAATGGTGGTGCTGGAGCCATAAAAATGGCCGACGCCGAAATTTATGTCGCGGGACGCAAATAATTGTTTTTTGGCTTGACTTTGGCCGATAAGAAAGTGCGGTACGGAGTCTTGATACACCTCGACGTTCGAACCTTTGCGAAGGACTATTTTTTGTAGATGCTGGGAGATAGGACAGCAAAAGTACATAGAGATAAAATTCAAGCGCGGTTCGGTGGTCTCTGTAGACTGTCTGTCTGGTTTTTTTAAACTTTAAATTTAAACGAGTGCCTGACGCACAACCCTAGCTGGGGGGCATCGTTCGAGTTGGTACAGGACCAGATTTCGCCATTCTCGGTCTTGTCACAGTAACGCTAACTGTAACTTCTTCCTCTTGTTGACAAATAACGAGGATCGTCTCAGTTACTTTAAAAAAAGTATCTATGGTTTTCTCAAATAAAATAATTGTTATGGTCTGACAATAAAGTGACTAACCATTTTTCTTTGACAATCACTGTAGATGGTGAATTGTAGATTCTTTACCACTCTTGTTGTTATGTTGATATCTGAGAGGCGCATTACTTTTGTTACTTTCATTTTTTAGTAATTTGTAACGGTTTAGTAACCTTATCCATACTTATTTATCGATTTAGTAAATAAACAAGAGCACAACGCCGAAAATCGAACCCGGGACCGTCGCAATACCCACTGACAATAATTTGAACATCCAGTGACATTCGCTAAAAATAACGTGGTTTCGTTTTTTATTTTTATTTTCTCAGACGAGACCAGTGAGGACGGACTGGAGATCGAGAAACCCGTCCGCCACAGCAGCTCCCACTCGCACATCCACCTTTGGCAGTTCCTCAAGGAGCTCCTCCTGCACCCGCAGCTGTACAGCAGTTGCATCCGTTGGCTGGACCGCACCAAGGGCGTCTTTAAGATCGAGGATTCGGTCCGCGTGGCGCGTCTGTGGGGCAAACGCAAGAACCGTCCGGCGATGAACTACGACAAGCTCAGCCGCTCCATCCGCCAGTACTACAAGAAGGGCATCATGAAGAAGACCGAGCGTTCCCAGCGGCTGGTCTACCAGTTCTGCCATCCATATTGCCTTTAAAATGTTTCTCCCCCATCACCATCAGGTGGCGTTGGCAGAGCTCGAGTGGCGATCTGCCGTTGGTGGGAACTTTAGATTCGTATAGCTGGTCTGTTTTGAATCTGTGGTGCTAGTAACGGCTGGTCCTGTTCTAGTTTTGCCACGACGCTTGAATTCCCTTATTGACGTACCAGTGTTTCAAATTTTTGCCACCCATTGTGTTTTAGTGTGTTTTAACATTTTATGAAAAGTGCATTCACCATTTATGCCGACGGAAGGAGCTGGTCTTCTCCCGTCAAAAAAAAATTGTATCGTCATCATTTAATTTTGTTGTCGCCGTTGCAAGTGTTTTATTTTTTCTTTGTTGTTGTGTGCATGTATGTCTTTTTTTTTTTTTTGGAAGGTATAATTCCAAAAAAACAAACATTTAAAAAAAAACTTGTTATCATCGTTTGCCCCTGAGAGGTTTCGGTCCAACCCCCAGGCTGCCATGTTCTAGTGGTCGCCATTTTATTCGGTTTTTATGGGACTTTCGGGATATTTAATCCCGGGGGTTTCCATTCGCCGACGACCGGGACCTCTTCGCCGGGCTCCAAAAGTTTTTTCAAGTGTATTTTTTGTCTTTTCTTTGTTTGCCAATCGCTTTGTCACACGGAAGCCTTTCGAATACCCCGTTTTATAAATGGGGGTAATTGAATTTGGAAGTCTGCGAAAAAATAGGAAGTATGGGATCTCTTGACGCTCACCTTCGAAATTATTTTTTTCGTGAGGTTTTGAGCTCGGAGATGGTTTCGGTTGAAAATTAATTTTATTTTTCTTGGAGGATTGTGTGTGCGAAGCGTGTCGGTAATTTTGCGCTCCCATATATCAGTGATATATATACGATTGTATGTTCTGAGAACACCCAAATTTAAGGTAATCGTAACCTTTGCTTATGTGAGCAGGTTAGATTACATATTGCGTATATTCTAGAAAATATATATAAAATATAAATGTGTTTTATTTTACCTTACGAGTTCGTATAGTGTAGTTACAAAAACGTTTATAATGAAATAAATGTCAATGTGAGTTCTTAGGTGCCGTTGTATGAAACGTAATAAAAATAAAAAAAATCCGTGAACATTGAGGATTGACAGAATTTGCCGTTATTTATCCTTAATGGTCAGTGATTTTTTCATTTTTATTACAATATAAATGTATGACTTTTATTTTTTGATTGTAGTTGAGGTAAACCTATTTAACGATTGTGTTGTATTATTTTTTGCGGGTTATACTTAAATGTGGGTGGCTAGTTTAGAAAAAATGTGCGGGGAGGGGAAGGGGGAATGTTACCGAAAATGTTTGTACATTTTACAATTTTAGCAGAACCGGTATAATTTGTGTTTGGGGTATACTAATGGGTGAAATAGCAGCGTTGTGGCAACGTTTGCTTTTTTATTTGGTTGAACTAATTTTGAAGTAAACTATGGGAATATTGTTACTTATTTTCTATGCGCATGTTTTGTTGGTATTGAAATGGCTATATACTAGTTAAGTATAGAAAGGTCAACATTGTATCGTGTAATACATGAATTGTTGGGTAATTGTATAGTTATTTTTCATATATGAATAATAATCCCGTAACAAGAATTGTTTATGTATTTTATCGAATAAAGATGAACATTAACGGATAAGTAGACTTCGATTCAATGTATCAATATAGATTTGATATTTTAATTCAGTTATAATATTTTTATGCTGCAAGGACAATACTTTTCATTTTCTGGATATCTTAGTTACAGGTACATGAGAAATCTAGAAACAAAACTAATCACGGGGTGAATGAAAACTCTGGAAGAAATAACGTTCGATTATTTATGAATCTTAAACATATGAAAGTGAATGTCAAATGAACGCGCAATATTTTCTAACAATGGGACGATAAAAACGACTCGCAATTTTTTTTTAACAATTTCCAATTAGGACTCGACGGAGTCTGAAAAAAAAAACACGCAACAATGTTAATTTCTCGTAACAAATTACAGGAAATTGTTCGCAAAATAAAATCACAAAAACTGTCTATTGAAAGGATTTTTTTGTAAGCATAATTTGCTTTTCGTAGGGAGAATGGCTGACTAATTGCCAAAACAATTTGGAAACTAATCTCACTGACAAATGAAGCCTGTAAACTGCCCTTGACAATTACACAAAAGTGGACAATATAAAAAAGTGATTAGCCGAACAACACAATAGCCGGCATTTTGGCAGGAACATCGGGCCAAGCCGAGCAGTGAGGCCAAGTTTTTTTTTCTTTGGGAGAGATTGTCAAAACTAGCAATCACACGTACGAAAAATCCAAATGAGTCATATTTACCAGGTTTAATTCTTGTCCACCCAATGTTTTGCCGGCGACGAATATGCGCATAACTCCTGATGAATTCCTTAAAAAAAACGACATCAAAGTTACTGAGTTACAAACATTTTCGACAGCGTTATTCTCAAAAAAAAATTTTTTTTAAACTGAATTAAAATAACTACGATTGAAGGATTTTGATTTCAGATCGCACCCGAAATTATAATAAAGTAAAGTTTGGGAACAGAGCTGTACGTAATATTTGTTTTTACCGCCTCATCTTCTGGACTAATAAAGCGTTTCGTCTGCATCAGGTATTGGGCAGTCAGTTCGTAGACGGTGGCTTTCTCGGTCTTTTTGCCGACTCCGGGTACCAGCTCACGAAGCATCGCGCACGCATTCTTCATACGAGATCTGTAAGTGATTACAGTCATATTTTTTTCCCAATTTTCCACCTTGCAGCGTTCTTTCGAAAACACTATGGAATCGTGAGTTTTGTTCAATTTTCGTGAGGGACATTTTTTATTGCTAATGGAAAATTCAATTATTTTGTTTACATAAATTATAATATATGATAAATTGATTTCTAGATTTTACTCTCAAGAACAACCCCGAGAGTTCACCGGCTCTAAAAATCGAAGAGACTGAACATTTCTCATTCATAAGACATCCCTACAGAACGATTAACGAAAGCAGACACTTGATGGATGAAAAATTATTTCAACTTAATATTATGATTTTCTATCGATTGCAGCACTGACTCAATACTCACAATTTGACTTTCCAAAGAGAAAAAAGTTTTGACCGAAGTTCACTAGAGGTGGAAAGCCCGAGTCTTAACTAACCTTCGATATTTTTCGTTCTCGTTGTGCTTCGTTTTGTCGAACCGAGGATTACCGGTAGCGGCGCTGGCGTCGACGTCGACTTTCGGGCGCAGTACCATGTTTCCGCTCGCTCTTGGGGTGGAGACGGTATCCCTGGTCAGCGGAGTTCCATTCGCCAAGAGAAGCGCCACGTTCTCGTTGTATTCGTCCAACCTGCCAAAAACATTCCAGAATCGTAAGTTACGTTCAATTTCCATTTGGGACATATCGTCAGTGTTTGCTTCGTTCCTTTTGAAAAGGAATTGGTTCCAGTTCCCGTTCCTCCGATGAAAAAAGCAACCGGTTCCAGTTCCCGTTCCTCCGATAAAAAAATGAACTATGTATTCTGCGGCAAATTGAAGGCAAAGGTTAAATGTCACTTCTACAATCAAACACTGTTCCTCCGTTGAAAAAATGACCCCGTTTCCATTACAGTTCCTCAAAAACTAAAAGGAACCTGGGCGTTCCTAAGTTCCATTTAAAAAGGGACCTGGAACTTTTCAGTTTAAGGCCTTAGATTAAAAAATATTAAAAAAAACATTTGCGGGAACAACACAATCAACAGGACCAATAAACCTGGTAGACTTGGGGATACAGACCAAAAGCTTTGAAAAACTTTACCAATATCTGTTTGATGCTGCAAAATTGTTCCGCTGACGACATATTATGGAAAATTGTACTCGTAGAAAATTGAAGATTATGTCAAAAGGAACCTAGGCGTAAGTTCGTAAATTTCCTCAAGAAAGGAACCAGTTCCTAGGAATGGAACTTTCCCGTTCCGTTCTTACTCAACACAATTACTAATAGAAACGTAAATTATTTTGTGTCCTTTTATCAAGAGTGTGACCAGTACACCACCCAATTGTTTGATACACAATCGAGGAAGCGAAGATTGTGGATGCAACCGTTAACAACGCACCCCATTGAACTCGTATTAGAAATGCCAACGGAGGACTCATCGTCAATGTCCAGCGAGGAGGAATCGTAGATGGTGATGCCCGAATTCTGGCCGTCGCAGTTGGTAAAGTGTTCCAAATCGGCCTGAAATGAATAATTCATTTTTGATATTTATTTTTTTCAACGCCTACAAGTACTAGTAATAATTAATTGAAGTGAAATAACACAGGCCTCATTTCGATGTTATCTGTCAAAATCGCTCGAAAATGTGCGTTAAAAAATGTAATTCCTTCCAATTTGCTACAATTTCGAATATTGGTTACTGAAAATTAGAATTGGTAAAGATGAAATTAGATTTATATTTTTTATAAAATGCCGTAAATAATAGCTTGTATAAAGAGGTAAATATATATAAAAATAATAATCCAATCACACTTGGTATATTTTTTTAAAGTGGGCAAACGATTGGCAATTTGATAGTTATTTTTTTCTGTTATACCGTATATAACAGAAGAAAAAAAACTATCAAATTGCCAATCGTTTTGCGAAACGTTTGTTACTTGCTGATCGAATATTCAATGACTGTCTAATGAAATTTCAACGGTATAATTTTCATTAAGAAAGAAGCTCGTTGACGATAAAATTAAAATGAATTATTTACAGAAAAAAATAATAAAATGCCAACGGAGTAAGAAACGGCAATTGACAATTTGCGAAGAACAATAAAATAAATCCGAAGATTATTGCTCTTCACCCAACTCCTACTCATCGTCATCGAATCTATCTGATTTTGTTCGCACCGAGGTGGCCAGCGTTCCTCCACTCTGCGGGAAGGTGAGCAGCGACAGCATCCCGTCGACGGAGCTGACGCTCATCCCGCTCCCGTCGTAACTGCTGCCGACCGATCCGTCCGCACGACGTCCGTTAGACTGACGCAGGAACGCCATCCCGTCCTGCAGACTGACGTTGTAGCTTTGCGACGGCCAGGATTGGCTGGAGCGCTGCTGCGACTCGCCGTCGACCGACTGCGTCACGGGTTGCAAGGTGATGTATTCCTGCAAGGGCGGTCAAAAAGTGCACGATTTTTACGCTACTATATTTTTTGGTGGGAAAATTTCCCTCGCTGTAATGACTATCACTGTAGGAGATTATGTGCCCCTCCTGTTGTTTAGTCTATGCCTGCTTTGAAATTATACTTAACTTTTCTTTTTTCGAATAGAAATTTTTCGGATTGAAGACGTTTCAAGTATCAATTTTACCAGCCATTCAACCATATAAATTTTTAAAATAATGTATTTCAAATTATTAAAAAAAAAAAGATTTACCACAGCTTCATCCAACTCTTTTTGTTCGCACATAAATTGAGTATCATCTTGGTCGGTCGAGATTGCGTTACTCTCGATGCTGCAGTTTGAAATCCACCTGAAATCGATCAAAAGTTTAAAAATAAAGTCCAAGATAACTGATCGATTTTTAGGATGCACGGTAAAAATTGTTCCAGATATTTAAGAAATTAAAAAAAACCAAAACGACACAATATCCAGGACAGCAATCCCAACCTGATTTTCTCAATGCGCAATGTGCGCAAATAAATGTTCGCCAAATCTACGTAAAACTAGGTAATTCGCTAATTCGCCACATCAAACATTACTCAACTCTACGTCGTACACGACCGCCGCGCCGCTGTTACCGCCGGAAATTCTCTGAAGAACGGCCGTCACCAACTCTTGGTGGCTCGATCCTCCGTCCACCTCAATGATGTGGGTGGCAGTCTCGCCGTCTAGTGGCGCTAGCGAGCCGCGGTTGTCAATAACGCTTTCCGCGTCCATCGGAGTATCCATGATGCGGGCGTTTTGTCGCTAAAATAATTCTAAGATTTTTTTTATTGGTTCGCCATAACTGTAGCTGCTTGTCATTTATTAATTGATAATTAATAGATTCCAGAGTTCATACCCTGGAAATAGGTTTCATACCAAAAAAGTCAGGGAATGTCGTGGAAATTAATTTTAGCAGTGAAAAAAGTAAGAGTAGTTTAAGAAAATTGTGAACAAAATTGAAATTTTTGAAAATTAATTTCCACATTTAATCACTGCAAAAATTTCGTGCTGCGCGCGTGCATTCTTTTCTATGTGTTACTTGCAATATTTTTAGACAATATTATAATAAAAACAATTCCACTATCTGATCTGAAATATCTGGCAACTGTAATTTTCTCTAAAAAAAGTTGGGATTTTTTTTAGTATTCAATAAAAACATAAAGGACATAGAACGATTGCAGACATATCCCTCAACAATCGAGAAATATCAGCAAATATTTGTCTAATTATATAAATACAAAACCGACCACAATCATTGGCCATAACTTCGATTGTGCCAAAATACAATTGCTATACTTGTTTAAATTTTCTAAAATTTGGAGTAGCTGGGAAATGTCAAGGAAATTGATTTTCGGTTTTCAGTATGAACCCTGGATTGTATGTAAGATCCAGGACACCGCTTATTTGCAAATTAACAGTCCACGATTTTTTTTTTCCAGGAGGAATATTTGGGGAATTTGATCGAGTTTGCCGCTGATCAGATGTAAAGGGATTAAGTTAGCTTTGTCCTGCTTTGAACCTTCAAAAAATCACTCCAAAAAGCAAGAACCCTGGTGTTATCGCATTTTTCATTTTGTATAAAAACTGGCCCACAAAAATTAGCAACTTACATGTATTGCTGAGTATGGGTGGACAGAATCCTGACTGATCGACGTATCAAAATTTCACCATCGCTGGCGATCGACGTGATGTAATACACCTATCCAGTTTATTAGCCGATTTAATATCGTCAATAAAGCAAAGCAATAAGGTGATAGTCAATCTACAAAGATAATTACTAGGTTTGATTCGGCAAAATATTGACTAATAAACAATATAACACCCACCCATTACAAGTTGAACACTTGTGGCCCTGAGGGCCATAAGTTTGCACCAGTTCAAAAATACTTTGCGCTCGCTGTCAACACTTTACCTGGAGGTTTTTGCATAGAAAAGACCGACAAGATGGAAAGCTCTTGACGTTATAGGCCAGCCAGGACCACCTTTTCTTTTTTTCCCACTAAAAAGCGCGAAAAGTGAAAAATTTGATACAATTTCAAAGATTGAAATTACCCGCAAATGGGAAAATTTTCCCCGCAGGAATGTCCCGAAATCGAAAGTAGCATTGGGGGCAGACACTGATGGTTATGTCCGTTTTAGGGAAAATGTGATTCTCTTACAAATTTATAAATGTATTTCAGATAGAAGATGAATAACTCAATAACTGTTTATAAAATGTTAAATATTCTTTTCTATTTAAAATTAAAAGAAAATATTGATTTTGTGAAAATAAAATATAATAATAGGGATATGTAATATCGGTTTTCATATTTACTACAAATCCGGGAAGTTTTAATAGATTGGATCGTCTGTCATTTGAGGCAATCTAGACCACCTTTTTATGGCTTTGCCAACTAAAGGTTAACGCACCCAACCAAAAGATAAGCAAACCATTCGGTAAGAAATGATGGGCGGCCGGTATGTGTAGTGTTGGCATACAAGCGTTCATCACAGTTCGAATGGGTCGCGTTTAGTATAACATGTTTTCGAGGCGGTGTCAGTCAATGAAGAAAGCGTTGAAGCGACACTAAAATATTAACGTTCCCTACAAGCCAGAGCAGTTATCGCTTCTATGTCAACGGCCGATATAATTTCATGGATACGATAAAATGGCGGATTGTATCAGGCCCAATGATTAAGAAATGGATTTAGATTCCTGTCTTGCGTCTGGATCTCCGAGCAACAATGTCCCGTCTGGCTGATTACTTTGTCATTGTGGGTTACGACCACGACAAACTACGTAAGCTCAATCATTTCATTTTCCTCTCTGAATTTGCCTTCATGTACGCTAGGCCTAATACTTCATTCACACACGTTAATCCGATCCGGATTGAGATCAATATTCACCGTTTCATTGGGACGGATGAATAGTACCTCCAAAGACACGTTGATTCAATTGTTGAACGCAGCCCATCGGAATCTAGATATCAATCGTTGCATAAACTCTCAATTTTTTTGTACCAAAATGTCAAGAATTTTAGGCTTACATTTTCTGCCTTGTTCTGCTAATTTTAATCACGAATGGAGTTTATTAAGGTCGAAAAGATATCAAAATGTCCAATTGTATGTTAACATTACGGCAAGATGTTTCAGACCGGGTTTAAACATTCAGTTAAATAATAAGAGCGGTCGACTCTAACCTAGACTGACTTCTAAGGTCGTTATATATTTTTTTAATTATGCAATACACACCCTTCGATACAAGTAAGAGCTTCGAAACTTGCTGTGACACTATACAAGTTTATGTAGATGTTACTTTAATTCGTTTTTGCATTCAAGTTTGATTTGTGACTGGCAAAGAGGGTCGTAACCCTAACGGTTCATTGCGGTCCATGGATAGAATCTATGGGTAGTTTTCCAACGGTAGTTTCGGGTTAGGTGTCTGTCATCGTTTCGAACTTAACCGATGCCTTATTTCGGGTTAGAAATTGTCGGTCACCATTTCCTAGGACCAGGGGTTGTCAAATGCCAGCTGCGTGACTGTCAATCTGTTTACTTTTTGCTAGTACATGTAGGGTAAAGGTGAATGGCCACCATTGACAAGTACCAATTTGCACGCACATGCAGAAAAAACTCTGGATAGCTAAACCAATGAATACTGATTTTCCCATGGCGAACACGAATTTACATGATGTTCTAACCTGTCTGGTGGATATCTTTATACACAGTGGAACTGTTTATTTGAGTTCGTTACGGTTCGCCCATTGACTTAACATAACCTAACCAATTCACGCATTATTTTATTTGTATTTTTTTAAGTGGGAAAATTCTCCTCACTGTAACGAATAGCACTGCAGGATATTCTGTACCCTTCGTGTTGCTTAGGCAATATGTGAAGGGCGCATTATTATAACTGTTGGAAAATCACTCTTAAAACTTGTCGTTTTCGTAGGTTGCATGTTTCTAAGATGTGGGTCTCTATTTCTTATGTGGATTATTTCTATGTGGATCCCTGTTACTTTGCGTGCAGCACATAAAATTAGTGCTGTTCACATCGTTAATTTAATCTCGTTTAGACGGCTACTGTAAAATGCGTTTGTTCCTGAGTATTGTGGATCGTTGGTCAAAGTTCAAAAGGCGTTTTAAGATATGCATAGTTTAAAAAAAATTCAGATTTAAAGAAATGTGAATATGTAATCCACCAAACTTCAAATTTCAAATCGAAAATACATTCGTGGAGACATTTATTCACGCTTTACCATTTTCCGTTAAAGATCGCCAGATCTCATATTATAAATATTAACTTGGCGTTGATTTTAATTGTTTATTAATCAAGTTAACACTCAAAGTAAAAGTCACTCTCAAAATTATGTCAATGGTTGTATTTTAAATTTTCGGATATTATCCATTATAAATTTTAAAGACATGATACGTACGCTGTATCCTCGCAATATCGCCATATCGTGGGCGGGGGATCATGTCCGGGTGATGTCAATCCCCCCGTCCCCCACCTCACCCCTGATCACGACACGCCACTTAATGGCTGCTTAGTCATTGGTCTTCAGTTCTGGGTTTGCCGGTCATTTGGATTGGCTCATTTGACATTTCCAAGAGACGAATTTCTCGAGCGTCAGACGCTGCTGGATTCTGTAAATTATCAGCTGCACACTGACACTTAGTCTGGCCAAAGGTTTCTGAACAATAATTTTAATAGTGCGGTTGCAAATTTCATCTACATGTATTAGTGTACAAAGCAATTAGATAAATGAGTATGTTTTGAGCTCTAAACAAATTAATTGGGCGAAATTTTATCTTCGGATCCAATTAAATCAGGGCTGCGTTAAATATAGTATGTGACCGTTGATCTGGTAGCGATTTTCAGCCATATAATTTCAACTGGCATCATCAGTTTGCGACACTAGTAGAAATGCCATTATTGTTTAAATGTACTTGACACTATAAATCCCAAATGTTTCGAGGCACATATTTAAAATTTCTGCAACAACTAAAATTTATTTCAACAATATATTTAAATAAAGTCGTATATAATAAATAATAATATAAAATAATAATATAATATAATAAATAAATAATAATATAATAATAAAGTCCTATAATAACGGCATTATTAAAAATAAATGTTACGGTCATTGATCTTGAATTTACTACATGTTCAGTCATAAGACGTAATTGTTTTAGAAAACATGTTTTATTTTTGTAGGATTTTTTTGTAAACTAATGGCATACATGTCTGACAACACAATATCGAAATTAATTACATTTTGTTTGTTCATTGTTGAAATTGATATCTGAATTAATTGATTCTTGTAATATTAACCAATTGATAGCTGAATTATTTGATATCCGAATTAATTGATATCTGAATTAATTGATATCTGAATTAATTGATATCTGGATTAATTGATGCCTGATTTCATTCATATCTAAATTAACGGACATCTGTATTGATGTCTAAATACATGAATTGCATACAATAAAATTGATATCTGAATATAAATTAACAAATTTTGGACAAAATAAAATGTAACAACTTGTTTTCGTAGAATATTATATTACAAAATATGATACGTCAACGTGTTCTATTTAAAGCAGCACTACCTTTAGACCGAATATTTTAGCCTTTCTTTTTCTCATCGGCCCTAACAAACAAGATAAAACACACCATGTGTTGATTTTTTTATTTTTAATTTGTGATTGCAGGGTCGGGCATAAGTTGTGGAAAAATTCTGCAGCGGTTTCCACTTGTTGACTGGGACGACTGCCCCTTTATAGAAGGAATTGAGTTGGTAAGTAAAGTGAATGTCTGTTAAAAAATATTTTTTTCGATGGACCAATAAATATTGTCTGGTTGAAAAAAATATCTTCCGTACTGGTTGTTAAAAAATATCGATATTGGAACCGAACCAGCGATCACCTGCATAGAAAGCGAGAACGCTGACCACTACACTCTGCTATTATCGTTTTAACTTTATTTCCTTTCTCCATCCAGTTCTGCCAGCCGCAAGGATGGTGTCTGTCCAGCGTGCACCAGGAGCCCAAGTACTTCGTGTCGGTGCTGACCGACATCGACGCCAACCGTCACTACTGCGCCTGCCTGTCCTTCAGCGAGACGGAGGCCATCATGCCCACCAAGAATTCGGACGACGACGACCTGGAGGACGTGACGGCGCAGCAGCGGGGCAACGGCGGCGGGCCCGGCGGCGGCCTGCATCACTCGTCGGCCGCCCCGCTGCAGACGGCCAACATGCACCACATCATGTACGCGCCCAAGTGCCTCGTGCTCGTGTCACGGCTCAACTACTTTGAGACGTTTCGGGTAGGTCGAGGTGGCAGGCGCTCTCTAGCGTTTTTTCTTTCTTTCTTGGGGATCAACGATGATTTTCTACAAGAATGATTTTCTTGTCACTATTTCCGTAGAACTGTTTGGGAATCATCTACTCTGTGTACATAGAAAGTATGTCGATTCCGGTCGAGACGCTGATCGGAAATATCTTGGGGTGCGTTCAAGTTCCTTCGCCAGGTAAGAACCACCTTTAATTCTCTGGTTTTACCGAGTCATTGCCGACCCCTGGCAACCCTATGAATCGACAGTTGTCCGACAAAATGCTCGAAAATGTCCCGATCGAGTTATTTTATCTACGGAGAATTTACGGAACGGAACCAAACTGAGAATTAGGGTATGTCAGTTTTTCAATTTGTTTCCCCGTTCTTCCAGGTGGCCCGCAGGTGCGTTTCTCGATCGGCGCTGGCGATCGGCAGGCGCTGCAACCGGCGTTAACCGGCAATCTGCCCGCTACTGGTACCACGACGGCGGTCCTGTTCCAGCAGCTGGGCATCCACAACGTGCTCAGCCTGTTCTGCGCCACTCTCACCGAGCAGAAGATTCTGTTTCATTCGTTCAGCTACGGCCGTCTGCAGGAATCGTGTCACGCGCTCATCTCGCTGCTCTATCCCTTCAAGTATAGGTGAGCTGAGACAAAAAGCTCCTTTCGAGAGAGAGCTCGATCTATTTGCTTTCGTTTGTGCTCATTCGACCCAGATGAAACTGCACTCCCTCTCATGGTGCCGAAGCACCGAGAGGGGGTACAAAATCGCCTGTGATGCTGTTCGCGACAGTTGCCTAGAAGAAAAATAACTGTATACACATGAGCATGTCGTGGTTTGATGTCATGCGTACCATTAGTGTTTTTTTTACCTGCTGACTATCACAATTTAAACAAAAGTAATTTGCGTGTTTTGCTACCAAAATGGGGAGGTTTTCCCCTTAAAGTTGCCGTAATTTTTGAAACAAAAATGATTCGTGACAACAGCTTCTAAAATTTGTTATGTGTTTATCGCAATATTTGATTTTTCTGGTATTTAATATACCCCATATTATCTTGTGTTTATTATGCCATATTTGGATTATTGGCTCAGTGTCAAATGATTATTCAACAAATTTTTATCATTTTTGAAAAAATATAAATCTTAATTTTATTTTTCAAATATTGATCGTTATTTATTTTAAATCTCAATTTCCATATCCTATTGTCGACCAACGTATATTTTTCAAGTTCCTTAGAACAATGACTTGATTAAAATGAAACTCGGTTGTATCTTTATTTCCGTAAATATCGGAATTTTTCCCGTTAGGTTTCCCATTTTTTAAACCAAACACCAAAGATAAATCAGATTGTCCACTGGCTGAATCGAAGTCGTCACCTGTCGAAGATGAGCGTTCAAAGTTGAAATTGCGAGCAAAAAATGTATCTCAATCGCCTTTCCGCTTTCTCTTATTCCAGTCATGTGTACATTCCATTGTTACCAACCGCCCTCATCGAGTTTCTGAGCACTCCCACGCCTTTCATTATGGGTATCCATTCATCGTTGAAGAGCGAAATTGTAGATTTGGTGAGTCGCTCATTTCCTTTCAGTTTCTCGTGTCTTTGATCGAGATGCTATCATTGTCTTATGTGCGATTTACGATGCTCCTTCGTTTCAGATTGATGTTGTTGTTGTCGATTTGGACGGCGGAAACGTATTTATACCCGAGTGCATCAATCTGGCCTTGCTGCCGGAACCCTACTATTCCAGTACCCACAATATGCTCTCTATGGTAGGTCAGGAGTTACGGCACCGAAACGGTCTTTTCCATTGTTAGTTACGACGTTATGCTGCCATTCTTTCGATCAGAATGTCTTTGGCCAGATTCGCTGAGATTGCGTTTATTGTTACAGGTGTTGCATCCAGAACTTCGCGTTGCCGACAATGCTTTTCCTCCAAGCCACGTGAATCCATCTCCGCCGGTTATGCTGGTGAGTAAGAGTCCAAGGAGTCTAAAGATCTAATGAGTACGGATGTATCGTCACCGTGGTGCCTCGGAAGTCTAGTTTTCATGCTGCACAAAACATGAATATAAACGAAATTATTATTTTTTTTTTTCCAATTTAATCATATTTTTTATTTTTAAATCACTGCTACGAATAGCATTACAGGAGATTATATACCTCTCGTATTACTAAAACAATGTCTGAGAGACCAGTACCCGGGTTCGAATGTTCTCTCATGAACCCTCATTGGCAGAGGCTAAGGGGTGGCTAATTCCCCCTGAGCTTCCTGTCCAGAGCTTAATAGCGAAGGCAGCGGGATATCCCCACGCTGAACCGCCCGCGCTGAGAATCGAACACGGGACCATCGCACCAGTTGGTCGCAATGCAGACTTTGCTACGACGAGTCGTACTAAAATTTTTGTCACAATTTATGCCATTCTAAATTTTCAGCCCAAGTGTTCACCGTACGCTGTTGTCGTTTAATTTCAGGACAAGGAGATTCGTGCCATTTTTTTGCAGTTGTTTGCCCAAATTTTACAAGGATACAGGTATTTATATGTGATTCCAATCTTTGTATTTATTACGTTTAGCCTTTACTTTATATTATTGCTTGGTACGTAAAATAAATTACCTGTAATACTTGAAATTAACGTTTCTGTTCTCACAGATCCTGTCTAACCATTATCAGGATACACCCGAAACCGTTCATCTCATTTCATAAGGCAAGGCAGTTCAGAATCGCCACCCCGATTACCTTTTCAAGTTCAATTTGTTGTCCTTATTAATTGCTAAAGCGTTTTTTTTTTCTCTATTTTTTCCAGGCTGCGTTTTTGGGTCAAAGAAACATGGTGGACGATCTATTCATGGCGCGAGTGCTGGACTGCATGTTTTTTAATAGTTTTGTTGCCGAACGGGGGCCGCCTTATAGAGTCTGTGATATTTTTGATGAGGTTAGTCCATTTTATTAGTCGATCTTATTAAAGAGTATGCTAACGATGTGGCATCGTGGGTGTGGCGCTGGTGGTTGTGTCGTCTCGCGAGTAACGATGGTTTTTATTTCCCGATCTGTTCCTAGTTGTACGCAAGTATTCAAGAAAATGGCAAGAGTCATCTTGGCACTCCGCAATCGGTGCTTAGGAGTATCCAGGATTTGGCGCATCAGCTCTATCAAAATGTAGGTGTAACCAGACTGCCATGTTTTGATCATTATTATTTTGTTTTTTAAAATTTGATCTGTTAGGGGTGATTTGAATAAATTAGTGCGGTGTGGGTGGTCCCGGGTTCGATTTCCGACTCATGTTCTCGTTTATTCGATCCTGGGGTTACTGGTGAAAACGTGCTTCTCACCTATTGACATAGGTGACGCGGAGGGGTAAAGAATCTCCTGTAGTGATATTCTCAACAGTGATCATGAATAATAAAAAATGAAATAATAAAACCTAAATTTTCAATATTGTATTGAATTACAGGAAAACCCGAATCCTCAACCGTACGTTCAGAAGATCCCCAAACCCACGGAAGGCGCCTCCACTCGGATCCACCTTCCCCCTTTCCCGCACGTGGACGCCAACCTTGTGCGGGACATCATCGCCGAAGGGCTAGCAACGAACAGCGTAAAAACGAGGTTTGTGTTTGAATTTTGAGGGCAATTAAGTTTCGAAACCTGCGCTTGCGCTCGAGAAACAACAATATTTTCGGTGTTTATTATTGGGAATATGCTAAATATTTGTTTTGACTTTTATCCGTAATTTTTTCCCTCACGTTTTTCGCCGTAGGTTGCATTCCTTGAAACCCCAGCAGCCTCGCATCGTCCCCTTGGGGTCGGCCATCTCTAGTCTTCACAATCATCGACTGTCGGTGAACAACAGCGCTCGACGGCTGGAGGTGCTCAGGAACTGCATCAATTGCATTTTCGACAACAAGATAACCGATGCACGCAAGGTAGAAATTGTCTTTTGGATTTTTAGTTTGTGAGTTTGTGAATTTATGAGTTTATCAGTGTGAGAGTTTGAGAGTCCAGTGTTTTTATTTTTGCTTTTATCTGTGTTCTTGTATTACAGACTTTTCCTGCCGTTCTGCGGGCGCTCAAGAGCAAGGTGGCGCGCTTGGCCCTGTGCCAAGAACTCTCTCATCATGTGGTGGGCAACAAGGCGATGCTGGAGCATCAACAGTTTGACCTAGTAATTAGGCTCATGAATTCGGCCCTGCAGGTTAGTTGGTGTCTTTGATGCTTCGTTTCCTGCGTTAATGTTATCTATGAGACGTCGGATTTTTTTCGACATTTTCCCGATTCACCATATTGTCCACTGTTGCGTATTTTAGTTTTTTCAAACTGTTGGGAAAAACTGCGCGTTTTGTTGTTAGCTATCCAGGAAAAACGCGATCGTAAATAACATAAATGTTAATTTATTCTTCAGGATGACTCCTGCATGGACGAACATGGTGTGGCTGCAGCGTTGCTTCCGCTGTCCACTGCATTTTGCAGGGTAGGTTTACAATGTTTACGTGCACTTGCATTTTTTTTCGTCGCTGTATTGTTGTGTTCTCGTGTGTAGCAATCTAATAAATCGGCGATTTCCTTTTTTGTCTATCGATATAGAAACTGTGCACGGGCGTGATTCAGTTTGCCTACACGTGCATTCAGGATCACCCGGTGTGGAATAACATTGCGTTCTGGGAGGCCACCTTCTACCAGGACGTTCAGAAGGACATCAAGGCGCTCTACGTCCCGCGGCAGGAGGAACTGAGGGCGCAGGGATTTAGTCGCGATTCGCCAGTCAGCCCGGTTAGCCCAAGAGAGGTATGCGTGTCAATGCCTGATAAAATAAATATAAACTTGCCATTATGTCGAGTGATATTTGAATTTCTGCTGGCTGCGGTGCAGCGAGTCCCGGGGATCGAATAAACGCGGGCTCTCGTTTATTCGTACGTACCATACATTTGTATAATTGTACGTACCGATGGCTCAGTGGGTATGGCGACATCCTACGAAGCCGAAGGTCCCTGGTTCGATTCCCGGCGCAGGCTTTCGTTTATTCATTAGCCTGGAGTACTATCGTCACCCCTGAGCTCCCATTAGGGAGTCCAGAGCTTAGGGGTGGATCCTGCAATCTGGCTATTTCAGCTGACATCCCTCTTCCCTTCTCTGCCCCTCATATATCTCCACAGAGACACGAAAGTGCAGTAATCCTGTAGTGCACTAGGCGCTACGGTGATTTAAAAATAAAAAAAATTCGAACCCCGGGGTACTGGTGAAAATGTGGTCCTCTGCCATTCCCAAATCAATACGAGATGCAGAAAATCTCCTGTTGTGATTTTCGTTGCAGAGATTGGAAAGTTTAAATATATATTTAATAATTAATATTTTACACATTTTAATTCATTTTTTTTCCGATAAATCGATAAAAAAATATGTTAAAACAATTATTTTACGTAATAATTTAATTATTTTACGTAAGCCACTTTTCTAAAAAGTTCGAATAAGTTCCAAGGAAGTAGAATCAATATTTACTGGTAATAATTGCATAAAGTTTCATAATCCGTTACCATGCAAAAAATGCGACAGTGCATTCAAAACGTCCATACAAACTTCAAATGCGTATTAATTAGTTTATCTTCAAATTTAACAAGCC
Organism: Melogona broelemanni; assembly: GCA_033995665.1. NCBI lineage: Eukaryota > Metazoa > Arthropoda > Diplopoda > Chordeumatida > Chordeumatidae > Melogona > Melogona broelemanni. Next base: position 18,678 of record JAUJYS010000427.1, read on the forward strand.
GCGCAATTGGTTTCCCTTCAATGTATTTTCAAAATATGCAGTGGTTAGTCCGTGATTATAATTGACGCATATTTGGCGATCGAACAATGTGCTTGCTACTGCTTTGTTAATAGAACATCCTATGTAATAAAACAGAGTTTCCGCCATTTTGTGCGCATAAAATCCTGAATGCGCAGCTGAAACGCCTCTGTGAGTCAAAGGCCACGCTGTGACCTCATGATAGAAGCAATATTCCAATGAAGCCTGCGAAAGTGTTGCCTGTCCTTGGGCAGGCTTAAGCGCTAGTTTTTAAAGTAATTTCTTGAGTGGCTTCTGGTTTCGCCATTTTTGTGTACCAACTTCTTGTGCGCACAAAATCCTGAATGCGCAGCTGCAACGCCTTTGTGATGTTGTGGTAGTAGTAGCCATATTCGAATGAAGCCTGCGAAAGTACTGCCTGTCCTCGGACAGTCAAGCGCTAGTTAAAATTAAACCAACGTTCCAATTTTTCTTTTTGTATTCTGTTGCGCAGGGCAAGGAGTTTGTGATGACGTGGAACAAGGACCGGTGGCACGCCGTGTCGGCCCACAACGGCGGCTCGCGGACCTCGTCCAGTTTCCTACGGCCGCAGGAACCGAGCGCGTTGGAAATCGCGGCCGAGCAGATGCGCGTGTGGCCTGCGCTGCCCCCCACCAAGCAGGAAGAGATCGTAGCCAACGAGGAGTCCACCGTCTACAGCCAGGCCATCCATTTCGCCAATCGTATCGTGTACCTGCGGGTGCCGCTGGACGTGGGTAGTCACGTGGCCCGCTCGGTCAGCCTGGAGGGGGAGAGCAACAGCAACAGTAATGTCACCAATAGGTAAGTTTGGAGGAATCCGTATGAGGCTATAGGGGAGGTAGACTACGGATTGCAGTGCTCGTACTTATCTGGAAAGTCAGAGATGGTGCAAAAAAATAAAAAAATAAGGTAAAGACTAGGAAATTTCTGAGCAAAATTTTTATTTTAATTTTTGTTTATTTCTTTGGATACTTTTAAAAACAATTCATGGTGCGTGCGCTCTTTCTTTTTTCTATGCTTCACTTTAAAAATTTTTTTTTTGCAAAATCTTTCCTTTGTTACTTAAGGGGCGATCACACCTACAACAAATGTCGCATGTGACTGAGCTTGTGACTTGCCACAGGAGAAGTCGTACATCGGAACACCTACATGACACACTTTACATTTTTTAGTCGTGCTGAGCGCGCTCTTTCCTGATTTTTATGTTACTTAGTAATGCTTTTGCAAACCAGAAAAAAATGTTGAATTTATGTGTTTGGCGACTATATGTTTCATTTGAGTCATTTTAGTTGTGTAACTGACTGTCTGGGAAATTGACTTTCAGCATTATCCTGACCTGTAACCTGCCGCACGCATAATCACTTATCTGAACTTCCATGTCGGTCATTATTTACTGGGTACTTTTTCAGTGTGGAAAGTGACAGTCTTGACGCGGAGAGCGGTTTCGAAGAGGACACGTCGGAAGTCGGAACGAATGTAATTCGGCTGGTGTCGCGGTTCGTCGACAAAGTCTGCACCGAGAGTGGCGTCACCGAGGATCACATCAAGGCTCTTCACCAAATGATACCTGGTTGGTAGCCTGTTTAGTTCAGCGCTGTTTTAGAGCCACCATTCAATCGTCCTTGTTGTATCTTGTGATTGAAACATAATAATTGATGGCAATTCTAATTTTGACTGGTCCGGTACAATTTTCAGGTGTCGTGGCCATGCATATAGAGACGTTAGAGGCTGTTAGTAGAGAGAGCAAACGACTGCCACCAATTCAAAAAGTAAGTGCAGATTATTTCCAAGATGGTTCCAATTTTATTTCCGTAAGTAAATAAGGTAATAGTGTAAAAACCACCATTAATAATAAATGTAATCAATTACAGTAACTACTGTCACTGATATCTGAAAAATTATGTTAACGAAAATCTTAAATATCTTATCTTTTCGCTGCTTTGCCCACAGCCAAAGATTCTTGGACCAGGCCTCTTACCCGGCGAGGAGATTGTCCTGGAAGGTCTCCGAGTCTACCTCATTCCCGACGGAAGGGAGGAAGCCACCGGCGGTCTCATTGGCGGCCCCGCACTACTTCCGGCCGAGGGGGCTATCTTCCTGACCAACTATAGGATCATCTTCAAAGGCGCGCCGTGTGACTCCTTCAGTAAGTGCCCCTATCTTCTTGGGCGTGTCACATAACTGCCATATTTTATTTTATTCGATCTGAATTAAAATCTCCACCAAATTCACTAAGTTTCGTTTCGATTTCTAATTTATGTAAACTCTAACCTAATTTTTCGTTTAGTGTTTTATTATTTTTTTATTCGATGATCTGAATTGAAATTTTCACCGAATTCGCAAAGTAACGTTTCGATTGCCAATTTTTGCGAATTCTTAACTCAATTTTCGTTTAGTGTTTTATTATTTTGGTCGATTCGATTTTCATTTTTACCTCCTTGCATTTCCAAAGCCAACTCGCAGGTCGTCCTTCGATGTTTTCCTGTGGCGTCCCTGACGAAGGAGAAGAGGATCAGCAGCCAATATCTTTCGCATTTGGATCAGTACATTCAGGAGGGAATACAGCTGCGATCCAACACGTTTCAAGTGAGTCGCATCTTAAGTTTCAGTTTTGGGGGGGTCACACGACATTTGTGTTAGTTTTACGTGACTGAATCGTCTTTCACTCTTCATCATTTCCGTTTCCAGCTCATCAAAGTCGGATTTGATGAGGAGGTCACCTCGGAGAGCATCGAGACGTTGCGAAAGCTGATCCACCGGGTTCGTAACCCGCCGACCGTGTTCAACCTCTTTGCGTTTGTCGGCCAGCTGATTTCCACGCAGCTGCCGTTGCAGAAGCAGAAGGAGAAGAATGCGACTTTGCGGTAAGCACCTCTGTTAAATATCGTATCTGTAGATAATTAAATTAAGGCGCGCGCTTAATTAATAACAAAAGTCCATCTTGGTTATGCGCGAAGGAACTGCTGCCAGTATGCAGCATGTTCTGCGCGGGTTAAAAAAAATATTATTTTGCGATATGATGATTTTATTTTGTACGAGTCTCATTTCCAATCGGTATTGTGACCGATTGGCGATTGTGGTGATAAGGATGCGGGTTCGAATCCCGGCACGGGCTCCTTTTGTAGAGATTTTGAACTCTCAAACATTGCCATAGCAACACGAGGGATAAAATATAGCTCAGTTGTTCATTGCTGGTTCCAAGTTTGCGTGCACAGTTTTTAAAAGCTCTTTATCATTCATCAATTTTCTAAATTTGTTTTTGCGTTCCATTTTCTAAAAAAATATTTATAAAAAATATTTCTTCGAAATCCCGTACTTGCGCATTGATAATGTCAATATGGCAAAATCCTAATTGTCGTATTTTTTTTGTGCGGGCACGCGAAGACAATTTGCCAAGAAAACGTTGCTAAAGACTGCCGAGCGAGCCGGCCTGAAACCCAAGCCGGACTCGCGCAAACAGAAATACTCGTTCAGCGTGATGCAGGGTAAGAGCATGACGACGCCTGGACGCCCGTTGACGGGCACCCAGACGCTGGGTCCTAGTCTGCGCCCGCTGAACCGACCCACAACAGTATACGATGACGATGCTTCCAGTAAGTCTATTGGATTTTTTTAATTTTTTTACGTATCTAGTGATTCTAAAATTGAAGTGTTGATTTGTTGGCAACGGGAGAGTTTGTGCAGCTATTCAATGCGTTTATCACTAAGATTGTCAACTGTTTGTTTCATTATGCTTGCGCTTTTGTGTTATGGCAAGTTTTTGATCGGCGCCTAGATTTTACTTATTTTGAAATTTCATGAATCTTTTTTGATTTTTGCTTGCTTGTGGCTTATGCTTTCCAGATGAGGAAAAGGGTATGCAATTTTGCCTATTATTTGAAATTTATTAAAAATTGTAATGCTAACGTTTTACTAATTTTGCTGCTTTTGAGCCGACGTTTCTATTATTATTATTTTTTTGTACAATCGAACAATGTTCAAACAAATGGGGAACATATTCCGAAATTACACCGAAAAGAGAGACAAGCATTGTCATACAACATGCACAGAAACTTCACAAAGTAGCGTTTGAAACTTAAAAGAAAGCTGAAGTGGAACGAATGGTCGAATCCCGAAAACAAAATTGCGATCAAAGTTACGATTGTAGGATATTTTGTTGCAGTTTGTGATGACGATGAACTGTTGCCCAGTCCGCCGTTGATCGTGGTGCAGACCGACTCGAAAACGCTGGAGAAGATCATGGAGAGTAGTTACTGTCGCGACTACTTTCGGATGGGACTGTGCTCGCCGAACTCTTGTGGGCAGCGGAACAAGATGGAGCCGTTTCGAATCACGACCGTCAACTCGTCCTACGCCCTGTGTAGAAGGTAACTGTAATTGATGACTCCATTTCTACTTGAATACTTCACAGCAAGATTTATGTTACTGTTGTTGGTAGCCGAATTTATTATTTATTATAATGAAACTGTATTTTTTATTTAATTGCTATTTTGTCCAGTTATCCCGCCCTTGTCGTTGTTCCCCAAAACATATCGGATGACAGCATCAGGAAATTATGCCGGAGCTATCGTCACAATCGGTAAGTTTCCTGACCAACGTTATCGTCCTCCAAATTTTATATTCTATCGGCGGGTTTGCAGGGTTCATACTCGTTTGACGTGCCAGGGAAAACCAGGGATTAATATGTACGAACCGATGGCTCAGTGGGTATGGGGACATGCTACGAAACCAACGGTCCCGGGTTCGATTCCCGGC
>JAUJYS010000428.1:0-23435 GCA_033995665.1 Melogona broelemanni
AGCTCTGGACTCCCTAATGGAAGCTCAGGGGTGACGCCAGTACCACGGGCTAACGAATAAACGAAAGCCTGTGCCGGTGATGATGATGATTAACCATGATGATGACGAACGTTTAAAAATGGGAAAAGTTTATACGAGTGGATATTTAAAAAAAAAAGCAATTGTTGGAAAACACACAACATTTGAACAGTGTTGGGTTCGTTCCTTTTGAAAAGGAACCAGTTCCCGTTGCAGTTCCTCAAAAATTAAAAGGAACCTAGGCGTTTATAAGTTCTTTCCAAAAGGAACCAGTTCCTAGGAATGGAACTTTTCTGTTCCATTTTTACTCAACATTGCATTTGAAAACATATCGATCTTTGTGATGTGATTTTCATGTTATTGTGATGAGAAGTGCCATTTTAAATAGGAATGACAACCAGCTTCACCTGAATATTTTAGTTTTCGCATTTTAGTTTTACATTTGATACAATACTTCAGCGCTTCAAAAACGAGTGTATCAATTATTTCGTTTCCAGGGTTGGACCAAGTTCTACGAATTCAGCTACGCGGATCTGAAGGCCGGCGCCGACATCCTGGACCGCTTCTGCGAGCGAACGGGCCGCAGCTCACCCCAATGGGAATTCATCCACGGCCTCTTCGAGAGCGCTATCTACGGGGGTCGCGTCGACAATTCCTTCGACACACGCATGATGACCTCCTACCTGAAGCAGTTCTTCAATTCGTCCGTCATCACCGGCTCCGGATCCAGTCGGTCCACCCTGGGTCCGTCCATCCAGCTGCCGGGCAGCTTCAAGCACCTGGACTACGTCAACGTGATTGGTAAACTACCAGACGAGGATCGGCCCACTTATTTCGGTCTGCCGGCCAACATCGAACAATCGGCGCAGCGCACTTTCAGCAAACAAGTCATCTCGCAGCTCCGTATACTAATGCGATCGACCGAGACAATCCAGAAATTCGATCGCGAGAAGTGGCAGGCGGAGTTGTCGCCCGTTCTCAATTTGTGGAAGAAGTTGAATCAGAGCTCGAAGCTGGTTCGAGCGCAGGTGGAACCGCCTAGTGGCGTCGGGGAGCCTCTGGTCGCTATCATTCAGTTGGAGCATTATAATGCGGTGAAACTGGTGCAGTACGTTCATGGCAGTCTGGCGGCGCTCAGCAAGGTGCTGCGTGGGACGACTCTGTTGATGGGGGATGTACCGCAGTTGGCAGCGTCGCTGTTGCAGCAGGAGGTATTTCAGTTATTTTTATCTACTTTTTATAATTTTCCTTGACATTTTTTTCAGGGTTTATCACTTATCTGTAAAATCGAGCAAAATTAGAAACAAAATTGACAACAGGACAACACAATGAAAATAAAAATAGGAGCCGTTTGATTAAAATGAGCAATGGTCAAGGATACACATAATTCACAGGCACGACACAAACAAAATTTAGTTTATTTTTGTGATTTTCTTTTTGCACTTTAGTTTATGTACACCTATCAAAAAAATTCTCGCTGCACGCGCTCTTTGCTTCCCTTTATGTGTTTGAAAGAAACGCAGGAGAACAATTTTTCAAGTTACAGTTTAAACCCTGAATTACATGTAATTTTTAATTTAACAAAAAAACATGTTAATTATGCTGCCTGATTTACTTTTAGACTCCCTCACTGTGGCTGAACCGATGGTGCGGTCCCCCCGAGCCGATGCAATACCTTCGCAGCCTCATGATGAAAGCCCTGGCCATCGAGCAGTGGGTCCGTAAAGCCCAGGCCGGCATTCTGCTGAGCGAACCCTTGAATCTGGCCGAGCTGTTTCATCCGGACAGATTTCTCAACGCGCTGAGACAGCAGACGGCCCGAGAGATGAAGGTCTCGATGGACGGTCTGGTGTTGGCTACCAGCTGGCACGGTGGCGTACCCAACGCGAAAGTCTCTCTCTGCCTCACGGGTCTGTACATCGAGGGATGCCTCTTCGACGGGAGTCAACTTTCCGAGAGCAGGCACGATTCGGCCAGCTTCAATTCCGTCCCGGCGGCCCAAGTCGCCTTTGTTAATAAAGTAAGCTTCCATGTCATAACCACGCAAACCATAATAGCGCACGACATAATGGCGCAGCGACGAAATAGCGCAGCAACGAAATGGCGCAATGAACGAAATGGCGCAGGGATAAAATGGAACAAGGGTTTTTTAAATCGCTGAAAAATCTGTACCTTGGAGGTGTGGATGGGGACGGGTGGAGGGGTCGTGGGGTTTTTGAAAGGGGATTTGTCGTTGGTCCGTTGTTATCCAGATGAAGAGATGGAAGGATTCAATATTTTTTTTTTATTTATTCCGCGGCATATTGAGTTTTGATCTTATTTTTACATGACTATCGCGCTAGTAGAAATTAAGATTTGTCCGAAAACATACACCGTTATGCATTTATTTATAAAATCGCAATCAACACACAAAATCACACATTTTGTGTTAAGACTAAATTTTTAGGTTAAATTCCATGAATTCCATTTATTTTGGTGCACACCTCGTGTAAAACCCAAAAAATAACTGTCTCGTATGATATTTATTGAACTGTGGTGAATAACACTATCGGAGATTCTCCGGCCCTACTCAGTGCATCAGCACAACTCAAAAGATCCTAAGTACTGTGCACTACGCAAAATTATTATGACGCGGTAGAATAATTGCCTTTGCAGTGCATTGACTGCCCGTCATTAACGCGTTATCTTAACGACTTTTCAGGACAGTGCCGCCGCTCAACTTCGCCAGGACGTAATCTCTCTACCGGTTTACTACGCCAGCGATCGCACCCACACCGTCACGTGTCTCGATGTTCCGTGTAACGGCGACCAGGACAAGTGGGTACAGTGCGGCGCGGCGCTATTTCTGCAGAGTCTGTGATTTCGATGCACCACCCCTACAAAGGTAAAAATCCAGAATACGTAGAAACGGCAAAGAGTAGACTCTTATGAAAAATCGGGACATATTATTTATTAGAACAGGAAGATAGATTAATGCATTAGAATTTGTTCCGCACGTCTCAGTATTTTTGCTCACTGAATTTTATTTCATTATTGTAGTGAGCCGTCATTTTATGGAAACATTTTCTGAAGTTTTTGTGAGAGGTTAGTTCAGTAAAGATTGGTATAGGTGGCGCTAAGAAACTGATTTTCTGGTTTATATCTTTTCAAATCAGAAAATTATGTACTGCAATTGTGCCTTTAATCGTTCGTTGTTTTTAATTCAGCGAAGCAATTTTTTTATTTTTTTAAATAATCCGCGGAAGTAAAATTCGCGTACGTTTGATCAATTGAATTTGTCTACTAAATTTCTCAGCACAAAATCTCAAATACACATGTACAAAATTCGAAATTCGAAATTCGAAATTCTATGAAAGGTCTCTTGTATCGACGGAAGTCTGTGATGTTTTAAATATTTTTTGTTATTTATTTATTGTGTGTAGAAAGATGGATATTGGATAATAAAACCTCCAATTTTCCATAACTAATTCTACTTATTGTAAATTGACCTATTTTCATCTAATTGTTCCCTTGATATTGTACAAATCGTCGGTGGCAGGTGTGTATTTCGGTTATCATGTATAGCCTGTTACTTCGAATATTTTGGGCGTGTGCGTAGGTATCAAGATGTACTAGGTCATGTAAAGGCTCATAGTTCAAATATATTTATTTTCTAAAAAATATAAAGTACAACACACTTTTGCTTAATCAAAATGAAATCTTGTTACAATATAGTAAACATATATTTTACATTGTTTTGAGATCCGTTGTGACAATGTAACATTAAAAATTAGTCTGACAAGATGAATACAAACTAGATTTCCCGTAATACAGGCATATAAGTCACTTAATAAATATGATTATCCAGGCAGAAAAAAAGGTTAAAACAGAAGAGAAACAACTCTGATTAACAACGGAGGTAAAATTATTTGGTCGACATTAGGTTAAAAAAACAATCAATCATTAACAAGTCTATACTTGTGTGCTACTTCGTGTTTTAATTTTAAGACGACATGTGACCGAATGCGTGTTTTTAACTCACGCCTATGTAACTACTGCATTCGGAATGCTCTTGTTTAAAGATAATGCTTTATTGTTTGGGTTGCATGATTGTTTGAAGCTCCATGGAGTCACTGGTTTCATAGAGCTTCTCAAGTGTAAACAATTCATTTTAGTTGCTAGATAAAATAAGAGCCAATCCTGTTGTCATGGAACCAAAGATGAGACTTTAGATTGAGCGCTCGCGAAATTGGCATGGTTGACAATATCACTACAAGAAAACTATGTAGGGGAAGGATAGCGCTCTTATTTTTGGCGACAATTCTAATGCATTTCGTGAATCAGCCCCATCTACTGAACAAATATTGCAACGTCATGTAAATGCAAACGTCTCATGAAGCGGGCTCCATGGGGCAAAAATCGACAAATTAGATTCATCGCGTAAACCCAGCTTTAAAGGCAAAACTGCTTTACCGCACAAATTCGATGGCAACATTTGTTTAGTAGTATTCTACAAAACGTAAAGTGCGCACCAGATAAAAATGAAAGGCTTATTTTTTAAGTAACAAGGTTTCATTACAATTAAGATAACACTTCAATTAAATTAAAATACATATACAAACGTGATAATAATGTACAACAAATGGTGGCGCATCGTGAGAAATGAGTTTCTTAAATTTTAGTAGTCGCGGCGACTACCGAGAAGAACGTGGCTAATTCACCTTGACCAACGAGTTGTCGAGCTTCGGTTTTATACTTTTATCGTGAAAAATATCCACGGTCGTTTCGTGACAATGCCTCAGGTCGAAATCGCAGTAGCCGATGCTAAATTTACTCCTGGATGCCTTGAAGTAGTCCAGACCGCGACCAATTTTAATAATCCAGCCGTTATTAAATCTGTTGGAAATTAATTCAGTCGACAGAATTGAAGTTTTGTTATTGAAGTAAAATTATTATACGATGAAGGCAGTTGTGATTGATCGTCGCGAATGATATATAGAACTTCTTCAGTTATATACAAACAATCCAATTAAGCGTCTACGAGTAGTTAAATAGTGCAGGCACGAGATTACTGTTGGATCACTTGTTTAGTAAATCCTATAATTTTACGAATATATATATATATATATGTACTCTGATGAACAGCATAATTATAACAATAAAGAATAATTGATTTTTAGGACGGTGAAATATTGATAATTTTTTAGAGAATAGGTGTGCTCGTTGACCAAAAAATATAGACAAAATCTACATGAAACGTATAACGATACAGCTGCTAATTACAAAAAGACTGCTTAGATGACTACAAGCGTTCCGTTTAAACAGTTCGATTTACATAGCAGTGCGGCTGTAATATTTATCAAGCGAGATCAAAAACCCTACTGTTAAATGTTCTTTTTGTTTATGGGCTATTTTTTTGGCCTCTATTAATCATTTTAATATTTTTGATCGTGACATATTTGACTACTTGTTGTCGATATGGTATATTAAGATAAGACTATTTTTTAAATATGTATTAGGAGGATTAATAATGCATTTGGTATCTACCTTATTTCTCTATCATGCAATGTAGGTGAATCCATAATTTCTAGAGTAACGCGACTCTCTCCTAGACTCCTTCTTAATTCTTGTAATTGATCACTTTGTTGTCTGCCCAAGTCCCCCTGTTATAATTTTATAAAAAAAATGTTAAAGTAAACAAAAGCACATGCAATCAGAAATTAAAAAGAAATAACAAAAGTACAAATAATAAAAACACAAAACTAAAACCTACACAACCACAGCTAATATATCAGATTTTGTCTCCAGTCCTTGTTTTAACAAACGTAGACACAGTTTAAATTGAAATTGACAAAATTTACAATCAGTACATGTCAAACATAACAACTCCCACATAATATTTACCAATTGTATACTCTTCTACTGTACAGTAATCAATTAATTGTACACTAACATGACTCTCCATATGTTCAGCGAATTTTTTTCATAAAGCGTAACAATTTTAAGTAACTGACGCTAATGCCGGGTTCATCAGTCTATCATACTGATGACGCCTTTTTGAATGTATACCAATAGACTATTACTCTTAGCCCCGAAATACAAGGATGTCATTGCTGTAACTCACGTGTTGAATCGCCGTTTTTAAACCAATATATTTCAAGTTCTTGCACGATTTGACCAACAATTCGCAAAATCGGAGGAAATTGTACACCTATCAAAGACAAAACACCAAAACATAAAATAGCAGCACAATTGCATTTTCAACACCAGGATATTGCAAACAGACCAATTGTCCCCAAATGTTCCTCCAATCTTCATATTTCACCGAATATTATTCTTTATAATCTTCCAATATACCCTGACAACATTGTTTCAACATTGTAAGGACACTTCAGCCTCCCAGACATTTTCCCTGTGTTCCCGGCTTCCAAAAATGTTATAACGGCCATATAATTTTAAAGGCAAGACCAATTTTTAAATGTGTTCACAATTAAATAACTCCAAGGGGCTTACTCCGTAGATCGTTGAAAAGTGCATGTATGGCATACGCTTTGACAAGAACAGATTGTAAAAATTGCAACAGGCACTACAATCTACATTCAATTGTGTTCCTCCAAGTATGTTCGATTTTGTTGGTTTTATGCCTTTATTTTATTATTTTATTCGTCAAAATGAATTCGGAAACAGCACCATAGATTTTTTTACCCTTTTGCTGTGATGTCCTTCTCCACTTTGTTTGATAAATTGAGAAATTTAAATACATATTTTAATGTTCAGCGTTGGCCGCCCCTCACAGTTACCACCTCGGTGAGGCTAAAGGGCGGCTGATTTGCCCTGCAAACGTTTTTTGCAGGATGATTTAAAAAAAAAAAAAAAAAAGATGCAGATAGGAAGCAACTTTTATTGTAAAAGCGAATTTAGACTATTAGAATTTCGACGTAAGTTAAACTCGGGTGCATTAGCACGAGACAGGCTAAATATTAATTCAATCAAGCTAGTCGCTGGATTAAAGATAAACTAGCTTCGTATATTGCTGTCTCGAAGGCATATTCGGCCACCAACTTAATCACGCTGGAGTGTTAATACACTGTTAGCACCACATAATAGATATTTTAAATCAAGCAAATCCCTGTGTCTCTCGCTAAAGAAATGTATGATTTTAAAGAGTAAATCTATAAGTAGCGAACAAAATTGTAGCCAGGAAGGATTTGAATTGTCATAGCATTCATAGAACCAATAGTAAGTTGGAAATAATAATATACGGGGAAAGCTTAATTCAGGAGACAGGATGTGTTTTTTCTGCAATTCAGGATCATCGAACCACCGCCACCACCACCACCACCACCAAGGCCAAAGAGTCTACCTGATGTACAGAACGGATATAGGGATCGTCCACTTCGACCTTCGTGACTCCCTCATCCAGAAACGGCCCGAACACTTTGGCGTAGCTGTGACCCGTGGATTCGTTGCTGATCTGTAGCTGTTCGTGGTATTTGCCGGCTGAAAGACGGTACATTGAGCATACATGGCATCCGTAGGTGCAGTGTTGGGTAAGTTCTTTTTACAAAAGAAACCAGTTCTAATTCCCGTTCCTTTTAATGAAGTGTATGGTTTCGGAGAAATCATAATTTCTCCTAGCGTGATAGTCTGATGCAAACATATTAATTTCCAGTTTTAATTTAATTGTTCCTTCTAAGAAAAATGGAACCTGTTCCAGTTCTTGCATAAAGTTCCTCATTTATTTTCTAAAGGATCCCGGTACTTCTCAGTTCCATCGATTAAAATAATATTAAAAACCAAATAAAACACAATGGAAACCTCGATTTTCTCCCCGCAAAGCCACCAGGGGGCTACCTTGGTAATTTGGTATTCGAATAGTTTTGACTAGGGTTCATACATCAGTATGGATCTTTAACGTGGCCCTGATACCGTACAGACAAGGAATAAGATTTTAAAAAGGAACTTCCATTACATGTTCTAAAAAAATGGAACTAGCCCGTTCTAAAAGTTCCAACATCGAAAAAAGAACCAAGGCATTCCAAGTTTCTCAGCGAAGGAATCGGTTTCAAGGAACGGAACGGAAAAGTTTCGTTCCTACCCAACACTGCGTAAGTGAAAGTCGGTGGGGGTTGGGAGGTTATATTTGGTCGACAGCGTCAGAGCTCAGAGGTGGACAATGAACATGTTGGAAACAACGGAACGAAAAAGCAATCGCTGGTATTAATTTTTTTCTGTCCCCGCGCTCGTGGTTCAGAACCTCGTGGTCATCTCGGCGAGGGTGGCGCCAATGTGTTTTTTCAAACCTTGCTTTTCCTGATCAACATGCCCTTTGATTTGCTCGGCCCTGTCCATATATTGAATAGCTTTCTCACGCAATTTGCTCCTCTTGGGTTCCGTGGGCGTCGCTGAAAAACGAGACGGGCACATGAAACGTCATTATTAAAATTGTGATTGGTCATAATGCGAGTTGCACAGAAACTAAGTTTACGTAGAACGGTCGGTTCAATGCAAATCGGCTGGAGTACGTATCGTAGTTCGTAACTTAGAACTGAAAATTCACTTCCCTGAACAAAACAAAAATTATCCCCGACTTTCTCAAAAACTTTATCTTTCACTTGACCAAAAGTGAAGATTAGTAACTCTTCTGAGATTTTGTAAAATGGGGGAAAATAACATTTACTCTTCTCTAAGTTAAAAAAAAAATATTTTATTACAAAATAACAGCATTTTCCCGAGTTATTTGAGAATAATTTGGGATAGACCTCAATACCAACTATAAACTGAAAAATATTTGGGTCGATTCAAGAGTCAAAATTATTCTTAGGAGATTTTGGGAAATTTGAGCTATTGACTCTTTTGATTCTGAATTAACTCGATAGACTATTTTGGTTCAAGAATTGCAAAGAGCCCAGTGTTTTTCTTCCATAACGAAGTGTATCGAATAATAAGTTTAAAAATAAAATAAGCTTACATTTCACTGCACGATGGATGTAAATTTTCTCGTCATTGTCATTGAAATGTCGGAAAATGTTTAAAATACACTCAGATTAGTTAATACCCACAGGTGATGCAAACATAGATTAATGCTAACGTTTTTTTTTAATGCAGGGTGAATTATTTTTTAAGCAATAGAAATAACGTAAAAGATAATTTAACCGGCAATAATTATATTTGAACTGATAATGATTGGAAAATCGTACAATTTCTCAAAAGAAATGATAATGATTAGAAGAAAATCCACCACATGCAACTTTGAAAGTGCCAATAGTGCATCCGCCATGTATGCAGCGATCCCGGGTTCGATTCCCGGCTCGGCCTCTCGTTCATTCGATCCCGTGGGTACTGGTATGCCCCACCATAACTGCGCAAGCAGTTATAGGGGTACCTAATGTCATTCACTTCAGTGTCGATCATCTTTGATTGTCAATAGAGAAATAAATTGCGAAATAAGGTCTCGAGTGAAATTTCCATGCAGCTTATAACTAGAAATTGCTGTGCGGTTAGTCTATGGTGCGGGGTATACGCCGAGCTGCGTTGGCGGGTGCGAAACAGATTAGCTACGTGGAAGGACTCAAGTGTTTCTACGTCAGCATTGTCAAACACGGCAATTTGTAATGTGACAGTTTTGACGCCTAGGTGAATATCTATATTCAGCCATTGTTAGACTGCATGTGGTTCTGTCCCTAGGCTGACGAATGAAGCACATGAAAGACAGGGTTCCGGGTGGAGGGAACGATGAGCCAAAGGCTCAAACACGTGGTTCAGTGAGCAATACATGAACTCCACAAATCAGTGTCACGTCAAAATGGAATGCTAACCTGAATTCTTGTTCCCCATCTTTCTCTCGACGTGATCGAGACTGTTTGAAAATGTTCTCGTAGGCTGACACAGCACGCAGTCTCAATCAAGAGTATGAAGTATAGTTGAATGTCAGGCATGGGGAGAAAGAGATCACGGGGCGTGTCTCAACCATTAAAGTACCAACCGAGCCGAACTGCAAAATCGATCAGCGGGAACTAGGCGACTTGTAACATCAAACAGGACGACTGAATCAATTTTTTTTTTCGAATTTTGATTTTAAAAGATGAAACCCCGGTTATTCAAACACTGAATAAAGTTCGGCAGTTTCAAATTTAATTCGGCTGCGAACGGTTTTGAACTATACAGACGCAGATACTAAACGGAAGTGCAACTATCGAAAAACCACTATATCTTATCAGTAGGAACCGAATTTTTAGGTTCTGTAAAAAGTAAACTATGCCTGCCTCTAAACATGCTATCAGAATTTAAGCTGTAAAATTATTATTGAATATGCTAATATTAAAAAAATAGAAATATTATATTTCGTAATATGTAATCAATTGTAATAACAAGTCGTAAAAAATATATTTTATCAATATTCTCTCAAACAAGTTCTTGGGTGAGAAACCTAAAATTCCGGTTACTGCTTATCGGATAGAAATTAACTCCTGCCAATAATACATGTGGCTTTCCAGATCTCTGATAACTACATTTATCTTATCTTGCGCGCAACAAAAATTCGTACGAGAACATCTTTAAGAGACAATTTGCTTAATAAATATTTTTTTTTAAGAATGAATATTAAGAAAACAAACCGCCTGTGACGCAATGGTCTCGGGTTCGATCCCCGACAACGTACAGGCAGTCCCACGGCTTTCCCGAAAGTCCTTCCCGAAAGAAGGGACGACATTTTTCATGCCAGAAGAATTCCGGCAGTCTCGGTCGGGAATAAAACCCGCGTCTCGGGCATATAAGGCGATAACGTTACACACCCACCTAAACACGCGCTCAACCATTTGATAACCACTGGGTTATTTAAATACAGATAGTAATTCCCCGTATTGGTTGCCTTCACAAAAATTGACCGAATATTTGTATCATTGGTCGGTTTCCTCGACAACCCCCCACCCACCATACCCCGATAAATATCTACGCAGCAACAGCTAGTCGCCCCCTTTCGTTCCCGCCCACCAAACGATACCCGTTAATATCACGTTGCGTTTACGTTTCCCCATATCGTCCTGGCAATGACATTGCTTTTCCGATTCAATCACAAACGAGCAGTCACTCTGTCCAGTTTTTGGCCAACACCCGTGGTTTAAACATACGTATTCGCATACGATGTCAGTGGGCCACTGGGGTGTGGATGGATTAAACGACGGAATATATTGATTCGTACACGTTAGTCGATATTTCTTTTTTACAGCTTTGACAGCAATTCCCGCGGACAACTTTTTTTAACAGGGCCGTTGTCAGCGCAACAGCCAACAGCTAACCCAAAAGTAACGGGCGCATAAAATGTGAACAGTTAGTTGTATTTGTGAACGTTTATCACATGACATTAATCAATGAAGACCTCCCGTGCAGTCACAGGCTTTCTGGGAGAGCGAGCCTATTTGATTTGTCAGGATTTCTTTAAAAAAATATAAATCAATTTACATTTTGGAAAACCAATGTTTAAAAATAGCATCCGATAGATACGAGGTAGTCTACAATTAAGCTGATCTGCGTGATTAACAAAACAAAATCACAAGCATTTAAATCAAATCTTATCGTGTTTTATTTTACCTGTATTATCACGAGTGCTTAACACAATAACTATCATGATTGGAAAATCAGTGTCTAAAAATAATATCTGCTTGACAGATTAAAAAAACACTAAGCTGTGCTCCAGAAAATAAACTCATAAGTATTTAAAACAAATGATATCGTGTTTTTTTATTTCTTACCATGAGTTTAAAACAAATTCTATCGTGTTTTTTATTTCTTACCATGAGTTTAAAACAAATTCTATCGTGTTTTTTATTTCTTATCATGAGTTTAAAACAAATTATATCGTGTTATATTTCCATATCGTGAGTGTGTAAAACAAATCCTATAATGCTTTATTTTTTATCGTCAGTGTTGTTTCATTTTCTTCTCGCAAGGTTTTTAAACAAATTCTACTGTGTTTTATTTTATTATCGTGAGTGTTTAACACAAATCCGATCGTGTTCCATTTCTTTTCAGGTGTTTTAAAACAAATTATATCGTCTATAATCTATTATACAATATTTTAATCAAACTGATCACCATGAACGAATCGTTCAAAAACGAATGACGAAATACGAATTGTTCTCCAGGCGATTTTGCACGAACCGCGACCGTCCAACCAAATGCCACGCCAAGTGAGCAGCCTACCCTTAATGACGTCCATCAGGATTTGCAACCCCTCTTGGTAACACACAGTGGCCTCCGTAAATCGTCGCTGCTTGTCCAGTTCCACCGCCCTGGTCAAGATGGAAATGGCCGACGTCTCCATACCGGATATGGCACTTGATTGGCCCGCCGAAGACATGATGGTCATCGGATGGTACACGAGAGAAAACCACCTAGACAGAATATGACAACGTGGTAAATAAATTGTCTGTTGGGTGGCAGAAAAACATTATGCAATATCAATTTGCAACACAGAAAAATCAATTATCAAATTATTTTAACTTTGCAGATGAGAGAGAGCCGTCTTATAAACTTGTTAAGATTTATTTATGTATTTATTTGTGCCTGTTATTTTTTGAGTACATATTAATCCAATAAAATTCCTTCCATTTTTTTAAATGCCATAAAGTTTAAAAAATGTATTGATGAATACATTTTTAAGTTACAGTTGCAAACATTTGTGGTTAAGATAATATAC
This sequence comes from Melogona broelemanni, assembly GCA_033995665.1. Taxonomy (NCBI): domain Eukaryota; kingdom Metazoa; phylum Arthropoda; class Diplopoda; order Chordeumatida; family Chordeumatidae; genus Melogona; species Melogona broelemanni. Next base: position 12,695 of record JAUJYS010000428.1, read on the forward strand.
GCGGTCCGAGATTTCAATAGTGTAATGGTCTTCAGGCCACAAACGTTTGTAACTGATGAATAGGATTAAGTTATTCACGAGAATTTACAACAATTGAAAGTTTTTTTTTTAAATCTTCCTTTTAAATATATTTATTTGACATTCATCTAGTCGTGCTCCCGCACTTTAAATTGCAACATATTCTGAAAACGGTTTAAATTACCTATGTCCAATATGTTTTGTTTCTCAATTCCCTAGGACCAAAGTCAAACCAGAAAATCACTGAATGCAAGTAGAACGTTCGATTCGTTAGATTTATCAGACTTACGCTCAAAACTCAGCAGATTTGGTCACGTGTATATGACAATGAATGAATAATTTGAATGATAAATGTAGAGTTAACTTTAAATTAAAATACACTATCCCCAAATCAAGGGGCAATTTTTTTTACGTGCTACCGGTATGACAATTCACTGTCAGTTTGCCAAAGTTGCAAGGATACATGACAACGGTCCCGTGTAACGATTTCCCCCACTGAATCCCTTGGGTGCGCATCAAAATTAATTATTAACATGACGGAGTTTCTGGGGTGGGTGGGACGAACTCAGTTCAGGTCAGTTCATTGCACCAGGAATCGGAATTATTTTCGGTTGTCGCACAATGCGACGAAAACAAATGAATTGAAATTCTGCAACGTTACAGTCTTGCTTCCTGAAAAGAATAGCTTAGAAAATCTTACCTTTTTTCGCGAATTTTTCCACTTATGTCAGGCCTAGATCAGTTCCGATGCGACAACAATCTTATTTGGTTTTATCGATGAGCCTTTTATGCAGGAGTTCAGTTGACAGGAGTCATCCCTAGGGCTGGGTTTAGGCCTAGTTCCTTACCCCTTCGGTGGCAGTCAGTTTTCATTGGTTAAAATGGGCGAATAACTGGGCTCTGTGCACAAAAACGGACATTACTTCCAGTGGACGACGTTGAGAAAGATCTTCCGAGGCAAGACACAACGAAATCTAACCCGGAAGGGTGGAGTTTTTGGCAATTTTTTGGCGAAAATCTCAGCAAAAGCTGCATGTGGTTGTTTTTTTTTATTGCAGCTGACGGATGGTCACATTTCTAGCGCATGGCCTTATTAGTGGCTCCCTCTTTCGGTGGCATCCCCCGATTTCCGCTGCATCGTGAATAGACTTGCCGAAGGTCTTTGAGGTGGGTGCGTGGGTGCGTAAGCTAGGTACTCTTGTAGCCGAGAATGTGATGCTAAGCTGAGTTGCACAAATGTCTTAACGCAGCATTATTCAAAGGGCTTGCATTTGGTCCAATTTCAACTTACCTTCAAATGTCTTCATTTCAAATATATTCGAATTTTTACTAAAAATTACAAAAAAAAATAAATTATAACTAATGTACCAACAAGTAAAAATAATTAAATAAATAATCTGGTTGCATTTTAGGAAATTAACCTTTTAAACAATTTTAATTAAAATAAAAAATATTGAAAAAATAAAATAAAATATGTGCGTCTCCATATTTTTCATTTTTTTGTTATTGAAAAACACGAAAAAAAAATAGAGATGTCACATTTAAAAACAATATCTATATATCCACTGTCTCAACCGGGAAGTGAACCCAAACCCCTTGCATAAATAATGCATACAGACTCGTATGTTTCGATTATTAAATTATAATTGACGCTGTCCTGGAACGCGTTTTCTCATTCAATTGCCGACTTTCAAAAAAGCATTTTTCCGATTTTCTTACGTTTGAGCACTATATTGATAGAAAAAAAATATTGATAGATTTTCAGAAAATTTGTCAATTTCTGCCAATTATGCAGTCAATGTTGTGTAAAAAATATTTTCATTCATTCATTCATTAATTGTACGAAAAAGCACGTGTGGCTTTTCAATACATTTGATACCCGTCACGTAGTAATTTGATAAGTGCGCCTTGACAACTATGAGCAAGGAATTTCATTCATTCACGGGTCCTTATCATCTGATGCGCAATGTGACATCACCCTATCATGGGTTGGGATCTAATTCAAGCTCTCTCTGAATCACTCTGGAAAAATAAAATAGCTTTCCGTCTATAAGCATTTTATTCTTTGTATAAATGTTTATGAAACAAATAAAACCATTTTCATACCGGTATATATATTTTTATCCTTTACATTCATATTTTTCATGTTAGACTTAGAAAGTTAAATTTTGAAATAACCGGAAAGACAAATAATTAATTCCAACAAAATTGACAATTAAAAATAAATAAATCTTTTCTCATCAGATTTCTCGTGTACGGCAACTGTTTTTTGATTATCCAATTACTTATTGGCATAAATATATAAATTTAACATAAGCTTAAAAGAAAATAAGTCGTATAACCATTTTCAACAAATTCCGTTCTTCTATTAAAAAAATATTATCATTATTATTTTTTTAATTATAAATAAGAGGATTTATAATTTATTTCACGAATTTATATGGAGTGGACAAAGTAAAATATCAAAATTTGATTATCCATTATTGCATTAACAATATCAGACTTCGTTATTTAATACCACCATCTTGCGCGACATTTGTCCTAAGAGGTCGTTGTACCTTCATACCCTTTTGATCATGACACGAACAAGATAAACTCTAATTAATTGATCAAAAACCATCGCACGACCGTCAGCGCCAAAAATATTACTAACTGTTTCGCGAACTGACACGTACAAAATTAATTATTCGTAGAATGCGAAACATAATCGTCGAGAAAGCGACGCACTTTCGATGACACACGAAGAATTCGTGGAACCTTTTCCTTATGAAATGAGCCAATTATAATCCTCGGTGATGACGATCCTCAGCCGAGCCGATGTTTGATGTGCGCCGCATCCCGATGTTCCCACGTTTTAATATTATACCGATGGAGATTTACCTAACCTAGCAAAACAGGGAATCCATGTACTAATCAATATAAATTTGATTATACAAATTATCATATTATGATATTCAATGTTCAAATAAATTATAATTATAAATAAACATTAATTTATTACAAAATATATAAGAAAACACATTAGTATTAAAATACTACAACGTGTTTCATGGAATTTAATGTACGTCCCTCGAATGGCAGAGGAGTTCAATATGGTTTAGACAGCTCAATGTTAAAACCTGCGCGAGAGATCGAGTGGGTTCGCGCGACGGTGCGATGAGGGTCAGAGGAAGACCAGCATCTAAACGCAGCATTCAGACACGCAGGGAACCTCTCATTCTTGCCGATCGGTCGTTTCACCAAGCAAATTGCCGGATCACGTCGTAGCCCCACCTGCCGCAGAATTAAAACAGGGTGATTTGTCCGTGAACTAACTCACATATCGAGACACGCAAGTTCAGCTTCCAGACGCTGGTGCGAGGTATTCGTGATTCGGCGGGAGAGTCTGGCGGTGGGTTGTGTGCGTGCGTCTCGGGAGAAAGGTGCATGCGAGATTGTGTGCGTCACTTTGCCGGGCGTTTTCATCTCTTGTTCGGGATTTATAATCTTCCGTGTTTGTGTGGCCCCGAACTCTATACCGTGCAAAGTGATTGGATAACTGTCGATGGATTCGTCCGAACCGGTAGGTTTCCCTTTCATCGTATCTTTCTTATCGCTATCGATGCGCCAATTTCATGTTGATCGTCGATTTCAGCCGCGGCGTTAGGCCTAACGGGGCGCCATGTACCTTTTCGCTGAAAATACACTCACGGTATCGGGTTAGTCGGCGGTGACGTGCGTGGCGCCACCGGTCACGCTGGCCAGTGTTTCTCGTACGGCGCATTTAAATTTTGTCGCCTATCGCAGCACTGCGAACTAACCTATTGTGGCCGACCTCCCCGAGACGCCCAGATTTTTTGTAAAGGCCGTATCGGTTGCCAAAAATATATTTTTTCTTAGTAGAGCAAGCAAGTCGTCTGTTTTGCGTGTAGTCGAGATAATTTAGTGCATAGTGCTGTTCTGTTCCTGTAAATATAGCAGCGTTTTTATGCGATTTCCTGGGAAAATCTGTCTCTGGCTTCCAAGACTGGGCGGTTTTGTAGGCCTAGATTTTCAAATGGGGCGTGATAGAATACCTACGGTGTGGGTTCAAATGGGGCGTGATAGAATACCTACGGTGTGGGTGATGTTAGCAACGTACCTGAGAAAATGAAATTAGTGTTGTTCGACTCTGACCAGTCCTTATCCGATATCTTTGGGAGAATTGCAGTATCTAGCATATTGCAATAGGTTTCGGTCATCGTATGATTGGCTATAGTGTCACGAGCATTGGGAAGTAGTAAACCTGACTGGGGGCTGGATAGAAGATTTGTTAAACCTGGGAATGGAACGTTAGTAAATTAATTCTTGTCACGCATGAAATTGCCGCATAAAATGTTATTGATCAGGACAGGTGTACGCTGAGCAAGCAAACTACTAAATCATTTGTCGTTAATTACCTCATGCGCCTTAGGTGGTATCACTACTTAAAATTGGATTCCCCGGCTATGAATTTTTTGTTTAATGTTGCTTTATGCGTTGGACAGTAGCTGGGATTTGTGATTGTTGTCAAGTAATGGGTTGAGCTGCGCGAGGACATGTATTTTAGTTGATATTGCCTTGTTTACGCAGCCTAAACGGTACAGTGGTATTAATTGCATACGGACGCCAATCGAGGCCAATTAATTGAGAAATTTGTGATCCAATATCCAGAGCATTGAGTGTTATTCTAACAACTTGTGACATGTATTGCATTGGACTCACCTGCACCGATACATGCTCTTGATTTCAAAATTCATATTAAATCCACAGTAAATAAACGTTCCATTGCTGAACGTAATAGGTGAACGCGGACAGCAACGCGGCGTGACAGCAATTTCAGCTTATAGACGGTGTAGTGCATAATAAAAATACTCAAGTAAAAATTTATACAAAAGTAGTAAAAATACTTAAATTCTCATTGAAATCAATGCACGTTGAGAGCATGGTTTCTCTTGGTAATAAGACTTTACTGATTTTAAGGTCTCATTTTTTTCTGCCGCCTTGCGCGCACCTAACGGCGACGGTTACAACTTTTTTCGCCATTTGCCTATAGCCGCCATATGCGGTCAAAAGTTGTTCTGGAGTTAACCTTTTCAATATGTGCGCAATTTTACCATATTTAGAACGCCGCCCAAGTGCAGTAATTTCTCGAATGTGAGCCGAAACTGTGTACTACTGCACATGCACAGCAGCAGTTGTCAGCTCTGGTGTTTTGACCAACGTCGCCAGGTCTCGGAAATCGAGGCTGATCTTGTGTCTGCTGCACCTGGCGCTAATTGCCCGTCTGAATTAATGAAATGCCGATCTATTTCCTATGCAGGCAGCCCATGAGTGCCAGTAGGCAGCTCATTACACGATATTCTGTACCCATCGTGTTGCTATGACAATGTGTACAGAGGTACATTTTCACCAGTTTCCCCAATTCGAATAAACGAGAGCCCGCACCTGGAGAACATTTACTTGACTGGGTTACGACGAGTCGTAATTTAGCATCCCTTTCCTTCCAGATGGGCGACCCATGTTGGATTCTTTAATGTCTCTCTGGCAACATAGAAGCTCGGGTCCAACGGCTTTACACTCATTCCAAAAGTAGTCTTAAGAGTATAAGAATTTATCTCGTCCTAAAAATTGTGGAGGTCTCGGGTGGAGAATTGAACCCACGATCACGGCCATAGCAGACGGAACACGCTAACCACTAAGCCACACCGCACTTCTTTGTCATTGAACGCCACACAAATGCATCATTCTTTATTATTTGCGAAAACTCGCAGAATTAGTCAATAAATAATGGAAATTAGGAGACGTTGCTTGATAGTATTCGAATGAGTTTTCATTTGGTGATATATTTTGTCTTTTCAACTTGATTTAGTTTAAATGAAAACTGGCCAGAAAATTAAAGTAATGAACACGCGAAGACAGATGATATTTAAAATGTACTTTCAAACTAATTGTAATAAAACCTTATGACATTATTTTTTTAAAATCATCGTAGTGCTAATCACTACAGGATTACTGCACTCTCATGTATCTATGGAAATATGTGAGGGGAGGGGAAGGGGAATGGCAGCTGGAATAACCAGGCTGCAGGATCCACCCCAAAGCTCTGGACTCCCTAATAGAAGCTCAGGGGTGACACCAGTACCGCGGATCGTTGAATAAACGAGAGCCTCTGCCGAGAATCGAACCCAGATCCGCTGGTTGGCGAGCGAGAACGCTACCTCTCGGCCACAGTGGATAGTTGAAAATGGAAACGTCTGATAGTATAGACAATTTAATCAGTCAGTTACAAAAAATAATAACAAGCTTTAGACTATGAAGTCATTCTCAAGTGTGGTGTAAAATACCACGTTTTCACAGACGTTTTCATTTTCGGAAAATTAAGGCTAGCCACCCTGTACAAAACAAAATGCTCCCCACCCCGTACAATGTGTGGAACCCGCAGCTTCCATAATTCGGCTGCCTCGTGCTCGTAATGAATCATCGTTGTTGTTACTGGCGTGAGGCATCGGCGAGTGAGCGGTGGCAGTGATGCACCCGCGTGCCGACGAATGACGAAGATGACGATTATAATAATGACGAGAACCAGTGTCGTCGCACGTATTTTTTTATAGGAGGGGGGAGGGCAGCCGCACCGAGAGACGAGACGTAAATAATTTGTGTAGTTCAATGTGATGGTGGTTGAATCACAGTGACCTTTGTCGTTGCCGAGTGCGTTCGCGGGGGGTGGGGGAGATGGCTGGCGGGAAATTGGCCTGGCTGTGTCGTCGTGATTCGATGTAATACGTAGCTTTTGTTTTACTTGGAAATGGGGATATCGTATAAATAGTTTTTTTGGATTGACGGATGCAGAAACAACTCTTAAGGGAGTCCTGCCGCCAATCCAATCCTGCACGTTGTATATTCACTAAGAAAAAGAGCATTGTTTTCAGTCTGTTTTGATGGACGGGTAAACAGAGATAAATGAGATAGAGCTGCCGGTGGCATGGTGATTAGCGTGTTTGCCGTATATGCCCGATCGAGACCTTCGGAATTTTTCTGGGCTCGAAAAATTCGTACACACAGCTTCCTTTGGAATGGAAGTAAAGCCTCAACCGATTAAATGTACCAAGTAAACAAAATCAGTGTTGCAAAGTGCGATAGTTAGACACTTAATCTGTCAGGTAAAGACGCGGGATCCGTGTCTATACGTTGTCAGGTACTCGTTAAAGATCCCTACCTAATGCAGAAGCTAGACTGGGTAAAAATACTACTCTCATGAGGTCCCTTGAGACGAAAAAAAAATTAGTGCTAGCCTCTTAAAATTAAATAAAGAAGTAAATCTACGTTGCTAGTTTTATTGAAAGTAAAAGAAAAAAATATGGATTTTGTGAAATCCCAAGAATTTCGCTGGAAAGAAACCCAACTCTTTGGCGAAATGTCTCGTTTTTTGCGTGAGCATTTCCCGTTTTCGCCGGCTGTTCCAAAATTTTCCTTTTACCGACGAAATCGGTCAAGGCGGCGTTTTTGAGCCACTTCGCTCCACGACAGGTTGTTTTCATTGCCATCTGCCGCTGCCCAATTCATCGAGAAACCTGCGGCGACGCTCGTGGCGCTACGTGAATGACCTCCCGTCTTGTAAAAAAAATAGTACGCTATGCATGACCACTTTGCAAACTTATTATTTTTGTTTTCGTGGAGGAAAAGATGCAACAACAGGATACATTCATGGCCCGAAGGAAGCCTGCACAATGAGTAGCGTTTGTTACCCGTATCGGGGTCAATATTTATCCGTGGAGAGCTCCATGTTGACCCGTGGCGCCACCTACTGGGTAAAATGTCCCTTGGTGGCTCTTTTGGTTGAAAGATTTGTAGTTATCAATTTCAAAATTGCAGTATGTATCCGTAAGCAGCCCCGGAGGAACCTTCCATGGGTGCAGAACTTCCGGTAGGAAGGAGATTCTGACATTTATTCTGTACCCCTCTTGTTGGAAATGTCGGATGGACGGGATGGTAATAATATCACCAGCACACCGGGATCGAATAAACAAGAGCCTGGCCAGGGAATCGTCACACCGCAGTCGACCACATTTTTCTACTTGTCACATTAAAATTTAAAAACTAATTGGTCACGGAAGCGAGCGCGTGTGGAGTTGATTTGAAAGGAAACCAGAACCACTTATTAATTTCTAAACGTTAATCTCCCTGCACAAGCTTACTGCACTTCTCTTAATTACCCACACGGAAACAGATCGCTGATAACCAGTGTTGGGCGTCGTTCCTTTATAAATGGAACCCGTTCCAGTTCCTCAAAAGTAGAAACGAACCTAACCGTTCCTACTTCCTAGTTCCATTAAAGAAAGAACGTTCCTTTCCATTTTTTTCGATTGAAAAATAATATTAAAAATACGAAAACAAATCATTTGATGAATGGATGAAAATATCTAAAATTCCGTTTTTTCCCCATAATTTTATTAGTAAGTGGGATTTTTATCCCGTACGGCTTTGAATGCGAACGTAATCATTTTATTTTAAATATTTGAAAGTCCTTCATGAAAAGAGGAACGAAACTGTTACAATTACTGCTTCCTAAGAAAAGGAACCCGTTCCTAGGAACTGAATTTTCCCATTGCGTTTCTACCCAACACTGCCCAATTATCCCGCAAGGAAATTGATCGCCGATAACGAATGCGCAAACTGATAGCAGCGTGACTGGACAAAACAGTCGCTATTAATTAAAATGTGGAAACATAACAGCCAACTGTCGACGTAACTCGACCTTCCCAAAATTTTCCATCGGACCGAGGGTTGTTTTTGCCCAAAACGCAGACACAAACCCGACTGTTGGTACGCGGGGCAGATTACCGATTAGATTTTATTTCGAAGATCTTTGGTATGCGGTGCGCATCCGATCTAGCCGAGAGGTAGCGTGCTCGCTCACCAAACAGCGGATCTGGGTTCGATTACCAGCGCAGCCGATCGTTGATTGGCTCGTGGTACTGCGCGGGGGAGGGCAACGGCAAACCATTTCTGTATTCTGCCAAGAAAAACGCAGGGTATCGGGGGATCGAGGGTGGGGGTCCGGAGACGACATACTGCTGTTAAAACTTGTCCCAGGACTGAATAACCAACCAAAATGGTATGCGGGGGCGTTTTAAAATGAACATTCCCAGAAAGAATTCAGTAGCTTGGTGCTTCCAGCTGAAAAATGTGGATTTACAACGCCTCCACAGATCAAAGATATTCGAGTGCCCTGTGGTGGGTCCGCGTGCGGCCATCTTGAAACTGTCAAGATACAGCTTCGTTTCCTCCGCTTATCTCTCGCTGTCCGGGCTCTGCGTCGTGTTAGTGTTAGCCCCAGCATATGCCGATTGTATTGTGTTTCCTGACAGTTGTTGTTGGCTGGAATGTGTTTGGTTTGAATAGCAGCTTTTTTTCAGTGTGACCCCGATGCGGGTGGCTTTTCCCCGGTTCGTAAATCGTTTCGGTTCGTTCCTTTAATCGTGTTTGAAATACAGACAGGCCTGTGATTAAGAGGGGCCATGGCATCCTTTACGTCTTTGACAGTTTCATGGTACCGGTAATATAGTAATTTTAGGGGCGTTCAATAAGTATCTGCAATCATTTAAAAAAAAAAAATGGCTGAATGGATTTTAATGAAACTCGACCAAAGTATTCTCCAGGTATTTATAGGCTACTTCTTCAATTTTTTTCAATTCAATTCGAAAATTGCACGTGCAAAAAAATCGAACGCCAACATGGACAAGTCTTTCAAAAGTTAGCCTGGGGAACTGGCGTCACCCCTGAGCTTCCATTAGGGAGTCCAGAGCTTAGGGGTGGATCCTGCAGTCTGGCTATTCCAGCTGCATCTCTCTTCCCTTCCCTTCCCTGCCCCTCGCATATCTCCAAAGACACAAGAGGGTGCAGTATTCCTGTAGTGCACTAGGCACTACGGTGATTAATTAAAAAAAACCGTGTACAATTTTTCTTGCACATGTATGAAAGTCTCGAGTCTTGAGTGTCTGACTATTATTTCAGTTACGTTTGCATCTCTTTGGTTCGTAAATGGGGCTGACAAGTCGCGTTTTCACCGCACCTAGGGTTTCGCTGTTTGAGTGAGTGAGTGAAGAGTTCTTCTCTCTTCAAGTGCATAGTGTTTAGAAAAATAGCACGGTAAACGGGTTAGCAGCCTACTTGTTGTCTGCGCGTGGCCACGCCGGCCTTGGCCGTCGGAATGTCGTGTGTGGCACTTGCGTTTTTAGTGAGTGGTGGCTCAAGCTCTCGCACACAGCAGGCCTATCGCCAGACACTGGCAAGCTGGTACTGAGAAAGCGTAACGTCTATATTTAGGCTGGCCGTTTCTTAGTTCTATTCCTTCGTCGAAGCAAGATGTGGCGCTAGATAGTTGCTAACGATATAGTGACGTAAGGTCTGTTTGAACTACACAACAAAACATTATTGGCTATTGCCAATGCCAAGTTTAATTAAGTAAAAATAAAGTCAAATAAATAAAAAAAAGCTGTGTTGTTTGACGATGACAATGTCGTATGTGCTCTTTGGAAAATGTCAGAAGTTTTTAATTGTAAAACTCCAAAGTTGTACTACCAAAAATGATTCTTATTTGACGTAGAAAAATATATGCGGTATCCAAATGTCATTTGTGGATTAAACGTCATAAAGCACGGGTGAAACTCTGGACAGAGGGGTGGGGGGGGGGCAGAAACGACCCAGTTGGCTAGGTTTCAAT